>JAJLRB010000349.1:0-61254 GCA_020976825.1 Odocoileus hemionus
TAAACCCCAAAGGGGGTGATTCATTGAAAGAGTGGGTGGTAAAAAGTAAAGGGGGTGATTTAAAAAAAATTGGGATTCTTCAGGGGGTTTATTCGCCTAAATGGATGGACCTAAATCGGGTTTTGGGTTAAAGTGGGTGTATTTACCCAGATAAATTTCAATGTCAAAAAAATTTTTGTGAGTAAAATGTGTTTATGTCATAAATGGATTGATGCGTATTGCAAATGGAAACGATTGAGTGTGACCCTTAAAAAAAGGGGGGAACGTAGGGGTGATGGCAAAGGAAAAGTGGGGGAAAATTTTGGCTTTTGGTTGATTAAATAAGGGTTTTGCAACATAAATTTTTGTGTTTTGGGGTAAAAAAGGGTTGTTCATCTCGCAAAGGGTTTTTAAAAATGGCGGGGTGGTTTAAAAAAACAAGTTTTTTGGGGCAAATTGGTGAATTTAAAAATGGTGGTGTAAACTTTCGTGATAATAAAAAAAGTGGTTGAAAACTTGGTTGGGGTGGGAAAAACAGCAGGGAAGTTTCCCCTTAGGGGGGATGTTGGGTTAAAATGGACTTGATTCGTAAAAAAAGTGGTGAGTCAAAAAGTGGATGTAGTCTAAATATAATAAGTTCTAATTGGGTGTGATGTATACAACATGGGTTAGTAAAAATTTCAATTTGGGGTTTCCCAAAAAATTGGTGATGCGAAAGTGGCTGTGGAAATTTAAAAGGGGTTTTGGGGTTTAAAATGGTGTATTACAAAAAGTGATAGTCATAAAACTGGGGTGTTATAAATAGTGGGGACTGGGGAGTAAAAAGTTAATTTAACATCAAGGGGAATGTCTTTCGTTTAGTCCCGTGGTGTATGAAAAAGGGCTGGGTTATAAATAAAAGGATTTTTTGATAAAATTTGGGGGGATTTTTGGATTTAAAGGGTTTGTGGTTTTATACCATGTGAATCATAAAAATTTTTAAAATTTGTCAAATGTGGGGGTTTTTTTGCTTTTCAGTGGGGTGAAAGGGGTTTTTAACGGGTTTGGGAATAGAGTGGAGTCAAAACGGTGGGGAATCAAAGGGGGTTGATTTTAAAAATATGGGACCATGCATAAAAATGTTAATTTTCAAAAAGGTTTTTTTAAACTCCATATGCATACATGATGCGAACCAATTTCTTTTGGGTTAAAAAAATTTCCCCGGGGGTGATAACCAAAAGGTGTGAGTATACAGTGGTTTTTTTGCATTATCACCAAAATAATTTTCTATATACCAAGTGAAAAAATGTAGGTGTTTGAAAGTTGGGTGAATTTAGTATAGGCTGGGTGTAAAAAGTTATTATGTTTTTGGGGTAGGGGTGGGGTTATGTCATTTGGTGCATAAAGGGGCTGGATTAATAAAAAAATGTTTATACAAAGGGGGTTTTTATAAACCCCCCCAAGAGGGGGGTTAATAAAACTGGTATGCGCAACACGTGGGTATTCAATATATGGTTGTTCAAAACAGGGTGTAATTACAGAATTCGTATCAGAGGAAAGGATAAGTCTTCCTGAATAACAATTGTTGTGTGATAATCAAAATGGGCCCTTTTCATATAATTTGGGGGGAGAGGCCTTGTGGGGGGGTGATTAATGGTGGAAAGTGAGCTTTTTTTGAGTCATGAAACCCCGTTTTTAGCAAAAAAACTGGGGGGGGATTTCAATTATTGAGAAGTATAAAAGGTATTAAAAAAACCCGTTTTTACATAACAAAGGGTTTTGGAACCAAAAAAAGGGGATGTATTAATATCCTGTTTTACGTCCTTTTAAACTGGTTTTTTTTCATAATGGGGATTATAAAACCCTGGGGGTAGTTTCAGGTTGCTGACAAGGTATGGGGATAGTTCCCAAAAAGTGGATATATGTACTTGGGTCTTGTGTGGCAGTATTTTGATTCTTAAGCGGGATTATTTTAAAAATGGTGAGTCCCCGAGTGGTATGAGAATTTGCCCTGTTTGGGCTTCCCTAATTTGGGTTTAACATCAAACAGGGCGAGCACAAAAAGTGTTTTTAGTCCAATAAAAAAGGGGAAATTTTAGTTAAATGCGTATGTCATAAAGGTTTTGGGTGCATCTTAAGGATATGATTAACCAAAGTATGGGGGTGGGTTTATAATTTAGGGGGTGATTCATAAGATTTGGTGAGTAACGATAATTTGTTAAAAAATGTTTTGTGATGTCTTCAACGGTGGGGGTTTTATACCTGGTTTATACAAGTCGTGGGGGTGGTTTTAAAAGGGGGTGGGATACAGATTAAAAATTTTTTTTGTTTGGTGTGTGGGAGATAAGGGGTTTTTGATCTGAACGGGTTTTTCTGTATGGTCCCAAAGGGGTAGTTATGAGTGGATGGAGAAAAATACGTAAACAGTGAAATTTGGGGGGGATATCTAAAAAAATTGGCCCGGGGTACCATGAGTGGTTTTGCACAAATTGGGGTGTGTAGAGAGTATTGGATGTCTAAAAAGGGGAAATTATTTAAAATTTGGGGTGGTCCTTTAAAAAAAAGTTTTTTTTCATTATGGGGGTTTAGGGGAAAAAAAGGGGTTTTTCAAAGAAAAAGGGGGGAATGAAAAATAAGTGGCTGGATTTTAAAAAAAAAAATTTTGGATCGATACAGGAATTAAAGGGGTTTCATAGGGGGAGTCTAAAAAATGTGGTGTAGGGCCCCCAAAGGGATTGATGCCCGAACATGATCAAAAGTCAAAAATTTGGGGGCTAGAAATGGGGATTTCTGTTAAAAAGATTAAAACTTTTATGTAAAAAGTGATAAGACCGGTTTTGTGTAAAAAAGGGGGGTGATCATAAGTTGGATGGCAAAAAAAGTGGGGGGAAAAGTTGGTACGTGGGTGTATTAGGTGAAGTGGGGTTTCAAAATAATTCTTGGTTTTTTGTTGGGGGGGGAATTTATTCATTGAAGCAAAAATTTTAATTTTGCATGTGGGGTTCCCCCTGTTGGGATTCCTATATTGGTTTGTCTAAATATTGGATGGTGTCCCCGAAATTTTGGGGATGAAAATAAGTGGTGTGTTCTTTAAGGGGTGGGAAAAAGAAAGGCTGTGTTAGTTCCCGGGGGGGATGATTATGGGATGATGTCTAAAAAGTGGGGAGGCATAAAAAATGGATTGATTCAAGATTTTCATAGATTTTCTAAATAGTGGGTGTGATTCAACAAATTGGGTTAATAAAATTTCATTTTGGGTGTTACCCGATAAAAGCTGTGAGTCGACATGTGGGGGTTTGAAAACACAAGGGTGTTTTATAAAAAAGGGTTATGCAAAAAGGATGTTTTAAATTAAGGTGTATTAAAGAAAAGGCATGGGGGTTAAAGTGAAAGTTTATTTTTAATAGAGATGGGAATGAAAGTTGGATGTCATAAAGAGCTGTGATGTATTAAAGGATTTTTCATGGTGGTTTTTGCTTTTGGGGGGAAAAAAATGCCCTTGACCATACAAATTTAATGGTGTCCGAAATGTTGTTTGATGCATACAGGGTGTGGGAGTTATAACGGGGTTTAAAAAAAAATTACTTTTAGTCATACCCTGTGGTGGAAACATAACGGGGAATTATTCATAAAATGTTGGGGGCCAGGGGTCAATCAGAATATAAGGTGGATTTGGCATAAGCCCATGGTATAAAACATGGTGTGATTCAACCTTTTGGGGTTTAAAAAATCACCAGGAGTGTGATTAACCCAATTGGGTGTATGCGTACAGGGGTTTGGATCAAAAAATGGATGTCTAATACCTTGATGTCAAAAACTGTGGGGTTTTTGCAATTATTGGTTATTCAACAAAAGGTGTGGGTTTTAAAACGGGTTTTGAGTTTTTTTAAAAGGTGGTGGACCTATGAAAACAAATTGAATTATGTGGCTGTATTAAAATTTAATAGATTATCATAATGGTTTTTATGCCCTTTTAGGTGTGTATTTTCAAATGCAATGAACCAATAATGTGGAGTCAGAAAGGGGTTTTTTGGGCAAGAAAACAGGGGGGTGGGTTCAAAGGGTTTGGGGGTCATAAAAGGAAGTATGACAGTATTGAATCATAAATTGGGTTGATTAACAAAGATGGGGTATTCTATAAATTGGGGTTTATGAAGGCCCCCCTTGGGGGGGAGTCAGATATAAGTTTTTTGGTAAAAATGAGTGTTGAATTTAGCAAGTTTGTGTAAAACCTGGGGGTTTATGCAATTTGAAATTGGCCCCCTAAAGGGTGGATATAATAAACGTTTGTTTTCGGGGCAAAAGTGTGTGGAAAAATCAGATCGGGGGGGGTGAGTAAAAAGTTTTTATGTTCCCCAAACTTGTGTTTTATGTCAAATATGGTTGGGTCATAAAACCCCGGGGGGAGTTACCAAAAAAGGGTTAGTCGAGGATGGGAGTTGTCCTAAACCGTGATTGATGTCAAATAAGGGGGATTTTAAAAGCAATTTTGGGTGCCTTTAAAGTAATGATGATAAAAAAAAATGGTGGGGGGGGGGGGGGGGGGGGGGGGGGGGGGGGGGGGGGGGGGGGGGGGGGGGGGGGGGGGGGGGGGGGGGGGGGGGGGGGGGGGGGGGGGGGGGGGGGGGGGGGGGGGGGGGGGGGGGGGGGGGGGGGGGGGGGGGGGGGGGGGGGGGGGGGGGGGGGGGGGGGGGGGGGGGGGGGGGGGGGGGGGGGGGGGGGGGGGGGGGGGGGGGGGGGGGGGGGGGGGGGGGGGGGGGGGGGGGGGGGGGGGGGGGGGGGGGGGGGGGGGGGGGGGGGGGGGGGGGGGGGGGGGGGGGGGGGGGGGGGGGGGGGGGGGGGGGGGGGGGGGGGGGGGGGGGGGGGGGGGGGGGGGGGGGGGGGGGGGGGGGGGGGGGGGGGGGGGGGGGGGGGGGGGGGGGGGGGGGGGGGGGGGGGGGGGGGGGGGGGGGGGGGGGGGGGGGGGGGGGGGGGGGGGGGGGGGGGGGGGGGGGGGGGGGGGGGGGGGGGGGGGGGGGGGGGGGGGGGGGGGGGGGGGGGGGGGGGGGGGGGGGGGGGGGGGGGGGGGGGGGGGGGGGGGGGGGGGGGGGGGGGGGGGGGGGGGGGGGGGGGGGGGGGGGGGGGGGGGGGGGGGGGGGGGGGGGGGGGGGGGGGGGGGGGGGGGGGGGGGGGGGGGGGGGGGGGGGGGGGGGGGGGGGGGGGGGGGGGGGGGGGAAAAAAAAAAAAAAAAAAAAAAAAAAAAAAAAAAAAAAAAAAAAAAAAAAAAAAAAAAAAAAAAAAAAAAAAAAAAAAAAAAAAAAAAAAAAAAAAAAAAAAAAAAAAAAAAAAAAAAAAAAAAAAAAAAAAAAAAAAAAAAAAAAAAAAAAAAAAAAAAAAAAAAAAAAAAAAAAAAAAAAAAAAAAAAAAAAAAAAAAAAAAAAAAAAAAAAAAAAAAAAAAAAAAAAAAAAAAAAAAAAAAAAAAAAAAAAAAAAAAAAAAAAAAAAAAAAAAAAAAAAAAAAAAAAAAAAAAAAAAAAAAAAAAAAAAAAAAAAAAAAAAAAAAAAAAAAAAAAAAAAAAAAAAAAAAAAAAAAAAAAAAAAAAAAAAAAAAAAAAAAAAAAAAAAAAAAAAAAAAAAAAAAAAAAAAAAAAAAAAAAAAAAAAAAAAAAAAAAAAAAAAAAAAAAAAAAAAAAAAAAAAAAAAAAAAAAAAAAAAAAAAAAAAAAAAAAAAAAAAAAAAAAAAAAAAAAAAAAAAAAAAAAAAAAAAAAAAAAAAAAAAAAAAAAAAAAAAAAAAAAAAAAAAAAAAAAAAAAAAAAAAAAAAAAAAAAAGTGCATGTGATGTATAAATATTTGTGAGCATTAAAGTGATGCATGCCTTGTAAATTATAGGTATACGTATGGTGTGATCAACATACAAAGGGTGGATATCATTGAAGAGTGGGTGAATGAAAGATCGTGGCTGTGATTTAAAAATAATTGATGGATGTCGTATAATCGATAGATGCGCTACATAGCGCATGAGATCCATAAATACAGTTGGTGATGTCCTCATAAGTGATGTATGCCCAGATACAAGGAAAATGTCAAATAGGTGGTGATAGGAAACTGTGATTTCATGTATAAACTGAGGAATGATGACTGTAGGCAAATGTCGCAAGATGCCCAGTGTGATGCATTGAAGAGTAGGTGTTCAGTGGAGAGGTGTGATGGCAAGAACATGGAGAGTCTGGTACATGGGTGTGATATCAGCTGAAGGGATGTTTCAACATAAATTCGTGGTTTGGTGTAATAGAGAGGATATGATGCATTGAACGAAATTTATTTTGGCGAGTGTGGTTCAACAACACACAATGGTGATTCATATATTGGATATATTATAAATAGAGTGGATGGATGTCCACGTTACTTGCTGTGATATGATAATAGAGTGGCTGTGAATTGGTAGGGGGGGATAACAGATACATGCAAGTGATGTCAGATCAGGGTTTATGTCTGATAGTGGATTGATTCGTAAATAGTGGTGAGCATAAAGAGTGGATGTGAGCATATTATACAAGAGTCTACTATAGTGGCGTGATGTATACAACACTGGTTAATAAATTGGTATTGCGTGTGTTGACCCAATAAATGCGGTGATTCAGACATAGTGGCTGTAAGTTACAATGGTTGTGTTGTTTAAAAGCGGTGATGACATTAAAGTGGAATGTCTAACTAGAGTGTGGATATATAGATAGGTCACTGTTTGTACATTAAGTATGTTATCTCACAGTAGTGCATTCATATCGTATATAGTCCGTTGATTCATGATAGAGTTTGTGATGTCATAAATACGTTGTTTATAAAGTGTGATTTGTTGTATTAAGGCATACGATGCATACTTGCAGCTGTGAACTCATACATAGTTGAATGGTGTCGTCGACAATGTGTGTTTGATGAATATACAGGGATTGATGGCGTTTAACGGGTTTTAAAACAATAGGGGTTGTGTAGTCATACAAAAGGATAATCATATCGGTGTATGAGTCTAACATGGGGCCATGACAGGAAACATGTATAATACAAGAGGATTGATGTTTTAAGTCTATAGTGTCTAATCAGTGCTGTGATTCACAGTACTTTGGGTCTAATATATCTCTGAGTGATTACCGAATATGTGGATGTCGATACGTGGTTTGTTCATTCATACACTTGAATGTTATATACGTTATGTCAAAACTGTAGTGTCTTGACCGTTATAGCGGCGTCATGTCACGACTATAAGCATGTGGTGGTTAAACAGTGATGTGTGTTTTGAATAGAGTGTGGGAGCATGATACAGTCTGAGTGCAAAGTTCGTGATGTCATATAATAATACGATTCATACTAGAGTGGGTTTGATATCGCCATATTGCAGGTGGTAAATCACACATGCAAGAATAGAAACAGTGGATGCAGTGTATATGTGTGTGTTGACATGATCAGAGGTTAATTCACAGAGGGATGTGACGTCATACAGAGTGAAGGATGCACATTTTCAATGAAGTCATACATATTGTGGCTGGATATCATACAAAGGTGGGACCATATACATAATTGGGTGTGAGAAATATGTGGTGGCAGTCAATATAAAGGCTGTGATGTGAAAGAGTGCTTTGAGTCTGACACACTGTTTGATGTCAGAAGCTGGTGTGATTGTAATATGCATAATGACAAGCTATTAGTGAAAAAAAAAAAAAAAAAAAAAAAAAAAAAAAAAAAAAAAAAAAAAAAAAAAAAAAAAAAAAAAAAAAAAAAAAAAAAAAAAAAAAAAAAAAAAAAAAAAAAAAAAAAAAAAAAAAAAAAAAAAAAAAAAAAAAAAAAAAAAAAAAAAAAAAAAAAAAAAAAAAAAAAAAAAAAAAAAAAAAAAAAAAAAAAAAAAAAAAAAAAAAAAAAAAAAAAAAAAAAAAAAAAAAAAAAAAAAAAAAAAAAAAAAAAAAAAAAAAAAAAAAAAAAAAAAAAAAAAAAAAAAAAAAAAAAAAAAAAAAAAAAAAAAAAAAAAAAAAAAAAAAAAAAAAAAAAAAAAAAAAAAAAAAAAAAAAAAAAAAGGTCATACATACAAAGGGTGTGATATCATTGAAAGAGTGGGTGAGATGAAACAGATACAGTGGCTGTGATGTTAAAAATAGATTGAATGTGATGTCGTATACATCGGATATGATGTCGCCTTACATAGCGCATGAGATCTCATAAATACAGTTGGTGTGATGTCCTCCATACAGTGGATGTGATGACCCAGATACAATGGATACAATGTCAAATAGAGTGTGTGTGATGACGTAGAAACTGTGATTTCATGTCATAAACTGAGGATATGATGACTTGTATGGTGCAAATGTCGCCATACGTATGCCGAGTGTGATGCCATTGAAAGAGTAGGCGTGATATCAGTGGAGAGGTTGTGATGGCAAAGAAACAGTGGGAGGAATGTCTGGTACAGTGGGTGTGATATCATGCCTGAAGTGGATGTTGCAACATAAATTCTGTGGTTTGGTGTAATAGAGAGGATATGATGTCATCTGAAGCGCAAATGATATTATATATCTGGCGAGTGTGGTCTCAACAACACACAATGTTGTGATGTCATATATTGTGGATATGATGTCATAAATAGAGTGGATAGGATGTCCCACGTATACTTGCTGTGATATGATAAATAGAGTGGCTGTGATATCATTGGTAGAGTGGGTGGGATAACAGATACAGTGCAAGTGATGTCAGATACAGTGGGTGTGATGTCTGGTATAGTGGACTTGATGTCGTAAATAAAGTGGTGTGAGGTCATAAAGAGTGGATGTGATGTCATATGTAGTACATATGATGTCATACATATAGTGGCTGTGATGTCATACATACACTGGGTTAGATAAAATTGGTACATTGCGTGTGTTGACCCAGATACAATGCGTGTGATGTCAGACATAGTGGCTGTGAAGTTACACAATGGTTGTGTTGTTATAAAACTGCGTGTGATGACATATAAAGTGGATATGTCATAAACTTAGAGTGTGTGATATAATAGATAGGGTCACTGTGTGATGTCACATATAGAGTGAATGTGATATCATACACAGTAGATGACATGTCATATCGTATATAGTCCGTGTGATGTCATGAATAGAGTTCATGTGATGTCATAAATACTAAGGATTGTTGTCATAAAGTGTGGATTTGTTGTCATGTATAGGGCATACGATGGCATACATATGCCAGCTGTGAACTCATACATAGTTGAAGTGGTGTCGTCGACAATGTGTGTTTGATGACATATACAGTGGATGTGATGGCAGTTATAACGGGTTTGAAGACAGATATAGAGCTTGTGTAGTCATACACACAGAGTGGATGAGATCATATACGGTGGATATGATGTCATAAACATAGTGGGAGCCATGACAGGTAAACAATCGTATGATATTATCAAGAGTGGATTTGATGTCTTATAACGTGCCTATAGTGTCATACATGCAGTGGCTGTGATATCACACGTACTTTGGGTCTAATATAATCATTCCAGTGAGTGTGATTACACCGATATAATGGCTGTGATGTGATGTCGGATACAGTGGTTTTGTTGTCATTCATACACCATGTGAGATGTCATATATACCGAGTATGATGTCAAAAACATAGTAGGTGTCTTGACACAGTTATAGCGGCTGTCATGTCACGACTATAGAGCATGTGGTGTCATAAACAGTGTATGTGATGTTTTGAATAGAGTGGATGGGACGTCATGAATACAGTCTTGAGATGTCATAAAGTGTGGCTGTGATGTCACATATAATGAATACGATGTCATACATAGAGTGGGTTTGATATCGCCCATATTGCAGGTGTGGTATAATCAACACACTGCAAGTAATGACGCAACTACAGTGGATGCGATGTCAGATATACTGTGTGTGTTGACATGAATACAGAGGGTGTGATATCACAGAGGGATGTGACGTCATACAGAGTGAATGTGATGTCACATGTACTTCACATGAAGTCATACATATTGTGGCTGTGATATCATACAAACAGTGGGACCTATATCATCAGTAATCTGGGGGTGTGATGAGAGACCTACTGTGGGTGGGCAGTCAGATATAATGGCTGTGATGTGAGACAGAGTAGCTTTGATGTCATGAACACACTGTTGTGATGTCAGAAAGCCTGGGTGTGATGTCGTATATAGTGCATAATGAGCCAAGCCTATAGTGAGTGTGATATAATACACACAGTTTGTGTTATATCAGTGACACAAAGGGTGTGATGGAACAAATACAGATACGGAGGGTGTGATGTCAGATATACTGTTTGTATCGTCTCAACACTGTGTGTTTTATGTCAAATATATTGGATATGGATTCATAAAACCCAGTGGGTGTGACGTTACAGATAAAGTGGCTGTGATGTCAGAGGTATAGGGGATGAGGTGTCCTAAACCGTGGATATGATGTCACATATAGGAGATCTGATGTGATGAATGCAGTATCTGTGATGTCTTAAAGCTGAGGATTGATGTCATAAAATGTGAATGTGATGTCCTGTAGAGTGTGTATGATGTCATATGATTGCCAAGTGTGATGTCTTCCATAATTGTGGTGATGTCATCGAAACAGAGAGGCTGACGACACAGATACAGTGTTTGTGATGTCCAATATAATGGGTGAGATGTCAGGTATAGTAGGCGTCATGTCATGAAAGCAGTATGGGTGCTATCATATACATTGGATATGATGTAACCAATGTACTGGATGTGATGTCATATATTTAGGTGCCTGATGTCATACAGATTTCCGGTGATGTCATGCATACTGAGTAATTTGTCCTACATAGAGTGTGTGTGATGTCATGCAGAGCGTGTGGGTAGTATAATTGATACACTGGGTTTGATGACACAGATACCGTGGAGGTAGTGTCAGATATAGGGGGTGAGATATCAGATGTAACGTTTGTGTTGTCTTGCGTGTGTGGTCAGATATAGTGTGTGTGATGTCATGAATGCAGTGGATGTCATGTGATGAGTCCAATGGCGTGAGTTCATAAAGAGTGGATGTGACGAGAAATGTATCGTGCATCAGATGTCATACATGAAGTGGGTGTGATATCATACAAACAGTTGGCCAGAGGTCACCAATAGAGTGGATTCAATGTCAGCAATAGTGGGAGTGATGTCATGAGTACAGTGCATGTGATGTCATAAATAATTTGTGATGTCATTAAATGTGGATGCGATGCCTTGTAGAAAGTATATGATGGTATACATGTAGTGGGTGTGAGGTCATACATACAAAGGGTGTGATATCATTGAAAGAGTGGGTGAGATGAAACAGATACAGTGGCTGTGATGTTAAAAATAGATTGAATGTGATGTCGTATACATCGGATATGATGTCGCCTTACATAGCGCATGAGATCTCATAAATACAGTTGGTGTGATGTCCTCCATACAGTGGATGTGATGACCCAGATACAATGGATACAATGTCAAATAGAGTGTGTGTGATGACGTAGAAACTGTGATTTCATGTCATAAACTGAGGATATGATGACTTGTATGGTGGCAAATGTCGCCATACGTATGCCGAGTGTGATGCCATTGAAAGAGTAGGCGTGATATCAGTGGAGAGGTTGTGATGGCAAAGAAACAGTGGGAGGAATGTCTGGTACAGTGGGTGTGATATCATGCCTGAAGTGGATGTTGCAACATAAATTCTGTGGTTTGGTGTAATAGAGAGGATATGATGTCATCTGAAGCGCAAATGATATTATATATCTGGCGAGTGTGGTCTCAACAACACACAATGTTGTGATGTCATATATTGTGGATATGATGTCATAAATAGAGTGGATAGGATGTCCCACGTATACTTGCTGTGATATGATAAATAGAGTGGCTGTGATATCATTGGTAGAGTGGGTGGGATAACAGATACAGTGCAAGTGATGTCAGATACAGTGGGTGTGATGTCTGGTATAGTGGACTTGATGTCGTAAATAAAGTGGTGTGAGGTCATAAAGAGTGGATGTGATGTCATATGTAGTACATATGATGTCATACATATAGTGGCTGTGATGTCATACATACACTGGGTTAGATAAAATTGGTACATTGCGTGTGTTGACCCAGATACAATGCGTGTGATGTCAGACATAGTGGCTGTGAAGTTACACAATGGTTGTGTTGTTATAAAACTGCGTGTGATGACATATAAAGTGGATATGTCATAAACTTAGAGTGTGTGATATAATAGATAGGGTCACTGTGTGATGTCACATATAGAGTGAATGTGATATCATACACAGTAGATGACATGTCATATCGTATATAGTCCGTGTGATGTCATGAATAGAGTTCATGTGATGTCATAAATACTAAGGATTGTTGTCATAAAGTGTGGATTTGTTGTCATGTATAGGGCATACGATGGCATACATATGCCAGCTGTGAACTCATACATAGTTGAAGTGGTGTCGTCGACAATGTGTGTTTGATGACATATACAGTGGATGTGATGGCAGTTATAACGGGTTTGAAGACAGATATAGAGCTTGTGTAGTCATACACACAGAGTGGATGAGATCATATACGGTGGATATGATGTCATAAACATAGTGGGAGCCATGACAGGTAAACAATCGTATGATATTATCAAGAGTGGATTTGATGTCTTATAACGTGCCTATAGTGTCATACATGCAGTGGCTGTGATATCACACGTACTTTGGGTCTAATATAATCATTCCAGTGAGTGTGATTACACCGATATAATGGCTGTGATGTCGGATACAGTGGTTTTTTTGTTGTCATTCATACACCATGTGAGATGTCATATATACCGAGTATGATGTCAAAAACATAGTAGGTGTCTTGACACAGTTATAGCGGCTGTCATGTCACGACTATAGAGCATGTGGTGTCATAAACAGTGTATGTGATGTTTTGAATAGAGTGGATGGGACGTCATGAATACAGTCTTGAGATGTCATAAAGTGTGGCTGTGATGTCACATATAATGAATACGATGTCATACATAGAGTGGGTTTGATATCGCCCATATTGCAGGTGTGTATAATAATCAACACACTGCAAGTAATGACGCAACTACAGTGGATGCGATGTCAGATATACTGTGTGTGTTGACATGAATACAGAGGGTGTGATATCACAGAGGGATGTGACGTCATACAGAGTGAATGTGATGTCACATGTACTTCACATGAAGTCATACATATTGTGGCTGTGATATCATACAAACAGTGGGACCTATATCATCAGTAATCTGGGTGTGATGAGAGACCTACTGTGGGTGGGCAGTCAGATATAATGGCTGTGATGTGAGACAGAGTAGCTTTGATGTCATGAACACACTGTTGTGATGTCAGAAAGCCTGGGTGTGATGTCGTATATAGTGCATAATGAGCCAAGCCTATAGTGAGTGTGATATAATACACACAGTTTGTGTTATATCAGTGACACAAAGGGTGTGATGGAACAAATACAGATACGGAGGGTGTGATGTCAGATATACTGTTTGTATCGTCTCAACACTGTGTGTTTTATGTCAAATATATTGGATATGGATTCATAAAACCCAGTGGGTGTGACGTTACAGATAAAGTGGCTGTGATGTCAGAGGTATAGGGGATGAGGTGTCCTAAACCGTGGATATGATGTCACATATAGGAGATCTGATGTGATGAATGCAGTATCTGTGATGTCTTAAAGCTGAGGATTGATGTCATAAAATGTGAATGTGATGTCCTGTAGAGTGTGTATGATGTCATATGATTGCCAAGTGTGATGTCTTCCATAATTGTGGTGATGTCATCGAAACAGAGAGGCTGACGACACAGATACAGTGTTTGTGATGTCCAATATAATGGGTGAGATGTCAGGTATAGTAGGCGTCATGTCATGAAAGCAGTATGGGTGCTATCATATACATTGGATATGATGTAACCAATGTACTGGATGTGATGTCATATATTTAGGTGCCTGATGTCATACAGATTTCCGGTGATGTCATGCATACTGAGTAATTTGTCCTACATAGAGTGTGTGTGATGTCATGCAGAGCGTGTGGGTAGTATAATTGATACACTGGGTTTGATGACACAGATACCGTGGAGGTAGTGTCAGATATAGGGGGTGAGATATCAGATGTAACGTTTGTGTTGTCTTGCGTGTGTGGTCAGATATAGTGTGTGTGATGTCATGAATGCAGTGGATGTCATGTGATGAGTCCAATGGCGTGAGTTCATAAAGAGTGGATGTGACGAAATGTATCGTGCATCAGATGTCATACATGAAGTGGGTGTGATATCATACAAACAGTTGGCCAGAGGTCACCAATAGAGTGGATTCAATGTCAGCAATAGTGGGAGTGATGTCATGAGTACAGTGCATGTGATGTCATAAATAATTTGTGATGTCATTAAATGTGGATGCGATGCCTTGTAGAAAGTATATGATGGTATACATGTAGTGGGTGTGAGGTCATACATACAAAGGGTGTGATATCATTGAAAGAGTGGGTGAGATGAAACAGATACAGTGGCTGTGATGTTAAAAAATAGATTGAATGTGATGTCGTATACATCGGATATGATGTCGCCTTACATAGCGCATGAGATCTCATAAATACAGTTGGTGTGATGTCCTCCATACAGTGGATGTGATGACCCAGATACAATGGATACAATGTCAAATAGAGTGTGTGTGATGACGTAGAAACTGTGATTTCATGTCATAAACTGAGGATATGATGACTTGTATGGTGCAAATGTCGCCATACGTATGCCGAGTGTGATGCCATTGAAAGAGTAGGCGTGATATCAGTGGAGAGGTTGTGATGGCAAAGAAACAGTGGGAGGAATGTCTGGTACAGTGGGTGTGATATCATGCCTGAAGTGGATGTTGCAACATAAATTCTGTGGTTTGGTGTAATAGAGAGGATATGATGTCATCTGAAGCGCAAATGATATTATATATCTGGCGAGTGTGGTCTCAACAACACACAATGTTGTGATGTCATATATTGTGGATATGATGTCATAAATAGAGTGGATAGGATGTCCCACGTATACTTGCTGTGATATGATAAATAGAGTGGCTGTGATATCATTGGTAGAGTGGGTGGGATAACAGATACAGTGCAAGTGATGTCAGATACAGTGGGTGTGATGTCTGGTATAGTGGACTTGATGTCGTAAATAAAGTGGTGTGAGGTCATAAAGAGTGGATGTGATGTCATATGTAGTACATATGATGTCATACATATAGTGGCTGTGATGTCATACATACACTGGGTTAGATAAAATTGGTACATTGCGTGTGTTGACCCAGATACAATGCGTGTGATGTCAGACATAGTGGCTGTGAAGTTACACAATGGTTGTGTTGTTATAAAACTGCGTGTGATGACATATAAAGTGGATATGTCATAAACTTAGAGTGTGTGATATATAATAGATAGGGTCACTGTGTGATGTCACATATAGAGTGAATGTGATATCATACACAGTAGATGACATGTCATATCGTATATAGTCCGTGTGATGTCATGAATGAGTTCATGTGATGTCATAAATACTAAGGATTGTTGTCATAAAGTGTGGATTTGTTGTCATGTATAGGGCATACGATGGCATACATATGCCAGCTGTGAACTCATACATAGTTGAAGTGGTGTCGTCGACAATGTGTGTTTGATGACATATACAGTGGATGTGATGGCAGTTATAACGGGTTTGAAGACAGATATAGAGCTTGTGTAGTCATACACACAGAGTGGATGAGATCATATACGGTGGATATGATGTCATAAACATAGTGGGAGCCATGACAGGTAAACAATCGTATGATATTATCAAGAGTGGATTTGATGTCTTATAACGTGCCTATAGTGTCATACATGCAGTGGCTGTGATATCACACGTACTTTGGGTCTAATATAATCATTCCAGTGAGTGTGATTACACCGATATAATGGCTGTGATGTCGGATACAGTGGTTTTGTTGTCATTCATACACCATGTGAGATGTCATATATACCGAGTATGATGTCAAAAACATAGTAGGTGTCTTGACACAGTTATAGCGGCTGTCATGTCACGACTATAGAGCATGTGGTGTCATAAACAGTGTATGTGATGTTTTGAATAGAGTGGATGGGACGTCATGAATACAGTCTTGAGATGTCATAAAGTGTGGCTGTGATGTCACATATAATGAATACGATGTCATACATAGAGTGGGTTTGATATCGCCCATATTGCAGGTGTGGTATAATCAACACACTGCAAGTAATGACGCAACTACAGTGGATGCGATGTCAGATATACTGTGTGTGTTGACATGAATACAGAGGGTGTGATATCACAGAGGGATGTGACGTCATACAGAGTGAATGTGATGTCACATGTACTTCACATGAAGTCATACATATTGTGGCTGTGATATCATACAAACAGTGGGACCTATATCATCAGTAATCTGGGTGTGATGAGAGACCTACTGTGGGTGGGCAGTCAGATATAATGGCTGTGATGTGAGACAGAGTAGCTTTGATGTCATGTCATGAACACACTGTTGTGATGTCAGAAAGCCTGGGTGTGATGTCGTATATAGTGCATAATGAGCCAAGCCTATAGTGAGTGTGATATAATACACACAGTTTGTGTTATATCAGTGACACAAAGGGTGTGATGGAACAAATACAGATACGGAGGGTGTGATGTCAGATATACTGTTTGTATCGTCTCAACACTGTGTGTTTTATGTCAAATATATTGGATATGGATTCATAAAACCCAGTGGGTGTGACGTTACAGATAAAGTGGCTGTGATGTCAGAGGTATAGGGGATGAGGTGTCCTAAACCGTGGATATGATGTCACATATAGGAGATCTGATGTGATGAATGCAGTATCTGTGATGTCTTAAAGCTGAGGATTGATGTCATAAAATGTGAATGTGATGTCCTGTAGAGTGTGTATGATGTCATATGATTGCCAAGTGTGATGTCTTCCATAATTGTGGTGATGTCATCGAAACAGAGAGGCTGCTGACGACACAGATACAGTGTTTGTGATGTCCAATATAATGGGTGAGATGTCAGGTATAGTAGGCGTCATGTCATGAAAGCAGTATGGGTGCTATCATATACATTGGATATGATGTAACCAATGTACTGGATGTGATGTCATATATTTAGGTGCCTGATGTCATACAGATTTCCGGTGATGTCATGCATACTGAGTAATTTGTCCTACATAGAGTGTGTGTGATGTCATGCAGAGCGTGTGGGTAGTATAATTGATACACTGGGTTTGATGACACAGATACCGTGGAGGTAGTGTCAGATATAGGGGGTGAGATATCAGATGTAACGTTTGTGTTGTCTTGTGTGTGTGTTCAGATATAGTGTGTGTGATGTCATGAATGCAGTGGATGTCATGTGATGAGTCCAATGGCGTGAGTTCATAAAGAGTGGATGTGACGAAATGTATCGTGCATCAGATGTCATACATGAAGTGGGTGTGATATCATACAAACAGTTGGCCAGAGGTCATCCATAGAGTGGATTCAATGTCAGCAATAGTGGGAGTGATGTCATGAGTACAGTGCATGTGATGTCATAAATAATTTGTGATGTCATTAAATGTGGATGCGATGCCTTGTAGAAAGTATATGATGGTATACATGTAGTGGGTGTGAGGTCATACATACAAAGGGTGTGATATCATTGAAAGAGTGGGTGAGATGAAACAGATACAGTGGCTGTGATGTTAAAAATAGATTGAATGTGATGTCGTATACATCGGATATGATGTCGCCTTACATAGCGCATGAGATCTCATAAATACAGTTGGTGTGATGTCCTCCATACAGTGGATGTGATGACCCAGATACAATGGATACAATGTCAAATAGAGTGTGTGTGATGACGTAGAAACTGTGATTTCATGTCATAAACTGAGGATATGATGACTTGTATGGTGCAAATGTCGCCATACGTATGCCGAGTGTGATGCCATTGAAAGAGTAGGCGTGATATCAGTGGAGAGGTTGTGATGGCAAAGAAACAGTGGGAGGAATGTCTGGTACAGTGGGTGTGATATCATGCCTGAAGTGGATGTTGCAACATAAATTCTGTGGTTTGGTGTAATAGAGAGGATATGATGTCATCTGAAGCGCAAATGATATTATATATCTGGCGAGTGTGGTCTCAACAACACACAATGTTGTGATGTCATATATTGTGGATATGATGTCATAAATAGAGTGGATAGGATGTCCCACGTATACTTGCTGTGATATGATAAATAGAGTGGCTGTGATATCATTGGTAGAGTGGGTGGGATAACAGATACAGTGCAAGTGATGTCAGATACAGTGGGTGTGATGTCTGGTATAGTGGACTTGATGTCGTAAATAAAGTGGTGTGAGGTCATAAAGAGTGGATGTGATGTCATATGTAGTACATATGATGTCATACATATAGTGGCTGTGATGTCATACATACACTGGGTTAGATAAAATTGGTACATTGCGTGTGTTGACCCAGATACAATGCGTGTGATGTCAGACATAGTGGCTGTGAAGTTACACAATGGTTGTGTTGTTATAAAACTGCGTGTGATGACATATAAAGTGGATATGTCATAAACTTAGAGTGTGTGATATAATAGATAGGGTCACTGTGTGATGTCACATATAGAGTGAATGTGATATCATACACAGTAGATGACATGTCATATCGTATATAGTCCGTGTGATGTCATGAATAGAGTTCATGTGATGTCATAAATACTAAGGATTGTTGTCATAAAGTGTGGATTTTTGTTGTCATGTATAGGGCATACGATGGCATACATATGCCAGCTGTGAACTCATACATAGTTGAAGTGGTGTCGTCGACAATGTGTGTTTGATGACATATACAGTGGATGTGATGGCAGTTATAACGGGTTTGAAGACAGATATAGAGCTTGTGTAGTCATACACACAGAGTGGATGAGATCATATACGGTGGATATGATGTCATAAACATAGTGGGAGCCATGACAGGTAAACAATCGTCGTATGATATTATCAAGAGTGGATTTGATGTCTTATAACGTGCCTATAGTGTCATACATGCAGTGGCTGTGATATCACACGTACTTTGGGTCTAATATAATCATTCCAGTGAGTGTGATTACACCGATATAATGGCTGTGATGTCGGATACAGTGGTTTTGTTGTCATTCATACACCATGTGAGATGTCATATATACCGAGTATGATGTCAAAAACATAGTAGGTGTCTTGACACAGTTATAGCGGCTGTCATGTCACGACTATAGAGCATGTGGTGTCATAAACAGTGTATGTGATGTTTTGAATAGAGTGGATGGGACGTCATGAATACAGTCTTGAGATGTCATAAGTGTGTGTGGCTGTGATGTCACATATAATGAATACGATGTCATACATAGAGTGGGTTTGATATCGCCCATATTGCAGGTGTGGTATAATCAACACACTGCAAGTAATGACGCAACTACAGTGGATGCGATGTCAGATATACTGTGTGTGTTGACATGAATACACAGAGGGTGTGATATCACAGAGGGATGTGACGTCATACAGAGTGAATGTGATGTCACATGTACTTCACATGAAGTCATACATATTGTGGCTGTGATATCATACAAACAGTGGGACCTATATCATCAGTAATCTGGGTGTGATGAGAGACCTACTGTGGGTGGGCAGTCAGATATAATGGCTGTGATGTGAGACAGAGTAGCTTTGATGTCATGAACACACTGTTGTGATGTCAGAAAGCCTGGGTGTGATGTCGTATATAGTGCATAATGAGCCAAGCCTATAGTGAGTGTGATATAATACACACAGTTTGTGTTATATCAGTGACACAAAGGGTGTGATGGAACAAATACAGATACGGAGGGTGTGATGTCAGATATACTGTTTGTATCGTCTCAACACTGTGTGTTTTATGTCAAATATATTGGATATGGATTCATAAAACCCAGTGGGTGTGACGTTACAGATAAAGTGGCTGTGATGTCAGAGTGGCTGTGATGTCAGAGGTATAGGGGATGAGGTGTCCTAAACCGTGGATATGATGTCACATATAGGAGATCTGATGTGATGAATGCAGTATCTGTGATGTCTTAAAGCTGAGGATTGATGTCATAAAATGTGAATGTGATGTCCTGTAGAGTGTGTATGATGTCATATGATTGCCAAGTGTGATGTCTTCCATAATTGTGGTGATGTCATCGAAACAGAGAGGCTGACGACACAGATACAGTGTTTGTGATGTCCAATATAATGGGTGAGATGTCAGGTATAGTAGGCGTCATGTCATGAAAGCAGTATGGGTGCTATCATATACATTGGATATGATGTAACCAATGTACTGGATGTGATGTCATATATTTAGGTGCCTGATGTCATACAGATTTCCGGTGATGTCATGCATACTGAGTAATTTGTCCTACATAGAGTGTGTGTGATGTCATGCAGAGCGTGTGGGTAGTATAATTGATACACTGGGTTTGATGACACAGATACCGTGGAGGTAGTGTCAGATATAGGGGGGGTGAGATATCAGATGTAACGTTTTGTGTTGTCTTGCGTGTGTGTGGTCAGATATAGTGTGTGTGATGTCATGAATGCAGTGGATGTCATGTGATGAGTCCAATGGCGTGAGTTCATAAAGAGTGGATGTGACGAAATGTATCGTGCATCAGATGTCATACATGAAGTGGGTGTGATATCATACAAACAGTTGGCCAGAGGTCACCAATAGAGTGGATTCAATGTCAGCAATAGTGGGAGTGATGTCATGAGTACAGTGCATGTGATGTCATAAATAATTTGTGATGTCATTAAATGTGGATGCGATGCCTTGTAGAAAGTATATGATGGTATACATGTAGTGGGTGTGAGGTCATACATACAAAGGGTGTGATATCATTGAAAGAGTGGGTGAGATGAAACAGATACAGTGGCTGTGATGTTAAAAATAGATTGAATGTGATGTCGTATACATCGGATATGATGTCGCCTTACATAGCGCATGAGATCTCATCATAATACACAGTTGGTGTGATGTCCTCCATACAGTGGATGTGATGACCCAGATACAATGGATACAATGTCAAAAATAGAGTGTGTGTGATGACGTAGAAACTGTGATTTCATGTCATAAACTGAGGATATGATGACTTGTATGGTGCAAATGTCGCCATACGTATGCCGAGTGTGATGCCATTGAAAGAGTAGGCGTGATATCAGTGGAGAGGTTGTGATGGCAAAGAAACAGTGGGAGGAATGTCTGGTACAGTGGGTGTGATATCATGCCTGAAGTGGATGTTGCAACATAAATTCTGTGGTTTGGTGTAATAGAGAGGATATGATGTCATCTGAAGCGCAAATGATATTATATATCTGGCGAGTGTGGTCTCAACAACACACAATGTTGTGATGTCATATATTGTGGATATGATGTCATAAATAGAGTGGATAGGATGTCCCACGTATACTTGCTGTGATATGATAAATAGAGTGGCTGTGATATCATTGGTAGAGTGGGTGGGATAACACAGATACAGTGCAAGTGATGTCAGATACAGTGGGTGTGATGTCTGGTATAGTGGACTTGATGTCGTAAATAAAGTGGTGTGAGGTCATAAAGAGTGGATGTGATGTCATATGTAGTACATATGATGTCATACATATAGTGGCTGTGATGTCATACATACACTGGGTTAGATAAAATTGGTACATTGCGTGTGTTGACCCAGATACAATGCGTGTGATGTCAGACATAGTGGCTGTGAAGTTACACAATGGTTGTGTTGTTATAAAACTGCGCGTGATGACATATAAAGTGGATATGTCATAAACTTAGAGTGTGTGATATAATAGATAGGGTCACTGTGTGATGTCACATATAGAGTGAATGTGATATCATACACAGTAGATGACATGTCATATCGTATATAGTCCGTGTGATGTCATGAATAGAGTTCATGTGATGTCATAAATACTAAGGATTGTTGTCATAAAGTGTGGATTTGTTGTCATGTATAGGGCATACGATGGCATACATATGCCAGCTGTGAACTCATACATAGTTGAAGTGGTGTCGTCGACAATGTGTGTTTGATGACATATACAGTGGATGTGATGGCAGTTATAACGGGTTTGAAGACAGATATAGAGCTTGTGTAGTCATACACACAGAGTGGATGAGATCATATACGGTGGATATGATGTCATAAACATAGTGGGAGCCATGACAGGTAAACAATCGTATGATATTATCAAGAGTGGATTTGATGTCTTATAACGTGCCTATAGTGTCATACATGCAGTGGCTGTGATATCACACGTACTTTGGGTCTAATATAATCATTCCAGTGAGTGTGATTACACCGATATAATGGCTGTGATGTCGGATACAGTGGTTTTGTTGTCATTCATACACCATGTGAGATGTCATATATACCGAGTATGATGTCAAAAACATAGTAGGTGTCTTGACACAGTTATAGCGGCTGTCATGTCACGACTATAGAGCATGTGGTGTCATAACAGTGTATGTGATGTTTTTGAGTAGAGTGGATGGGACGTCATGAATACAGTCTTGAGATGTCATAAAGTGTGGCTGTGATGTCACATATAATGAATACGATGTCATACATAGAGTGGGTTTGATATCGCCCATATTGCAGGTGTGGTATAATCAACACACTGCAAGTAATGACGCAACTACAGTGGATGCGATGTCAGATATACTGTGTGTGTTGACATGAATACAGAGGGTGTGATATCACAGAGGGATGTGACGTCATACAGAGTGAATGTGATGTCACATGTACTTCACATGAAGTCATACATATTGTGGCTGTGATATCATACAAACAGTGGGACCTATATCATCAGTAATCTGGGTGTGATGAGAGACCTACTGTGGGTGGGCAGTCAGATATAATGGCTGTGATGTGAGACAGAGTAGCTTTGATGTCATGAACACACTGTTGTGATGTCAGAAAGCCTGGGTGTGATGTCGTATATAGTGCATAATGAGCCAAGCCTATAGTGAGTGTGATATAATACACACAGTTTGTGTTATATCAGTGACACAAAGGGTGTGATGGAACAAATACAGATACGGAGGGTGTGATGTCAGATATACTGTTTGTATCGTCTCAACACTGTGTGTTTTATGTCAAATATATTGGATATGGATTCATAAAACCCAGTGGGTGTGACGTTACAGATAAAGTGGCTGTGATGTCAGAGGTATAGGGGATGAGGTGTCCTAAACCGTGGATATGATGTCACATATAGGAGATCTGATGTGATGAATGCAGTATCTGTGATGTCTTAAAGCTGAGGATTGATGTCATAAAATGTGAATGTGATGTCCTGTAGAGTGTGTATGATGTCATATGATTGCCAAGTGTGATGTCTTCCATAATTGTGGTGATGTCATCGAAACAGAGAGGCTGACGACACAGATACAGTGTTTGTGATGTCCAATATAATGGGTGAGATGTCAGGTATAGTAGGCGTCATGTCATGAAAGCAGTATGGGTGCTATCATATACATTGGATATGATGTAACCAATGTACTGGATGTGATGTCATATATTTAGGTGCCTGATGTCATACAGATTTCCGGTGATGTCATGCATACTGAGTAATTTGTCCTACATAGAGTGTGTGTGATGTCATGCAGAGCGTGTGGGTAGTATAATTGATACACTGGGTTTGATGACACAGATACCGTGGAGGTAGTGTCAGATATAGGGGGTGAGATATCAGATGTAACGTTTGTGTTGTCTTGCGTGTGTGGTCAGATATAGTGTGTGTGATGTCATGAATGCAGTGGATGTCATGTGATGAGTCCAATGGCGTGAGTTCATAAAGAGTGGATGTGACGAAATGTATCGTGCATCAGATGTCATACATGAAGTGGGTGTGATATCATACAAACAGTTGGCCAGAGGTCACCAATAGAGTGGATTCAATGTCAGCAATAGTGGGAGTGATGTCATGAGTACAGTGCATGTGATGTCATAAATAATTTGTGATGTCATTAAATGTGGATGCGATGCCTTGTAGAAAGTATATGATGGTATACATGTAGTGGGTGTGAGGTCATACATACAAAGGGTGTGATATCATTGAAAGAGTGGGTGAGATGAAACAGATACAGTGGCTGTGATGTTAAAAATAGATTGAATGTGATGTCGTATACATCGGATATGATGTCGCCTTACATAGCGCATGAGATCTCATAAATACAGTTGGTGTGATGTCCTCCATACAGTGGATGTGATGACCCAGATACAATGGATACAATGTCAAATAGAGTGTGTGTGATGACGTAGAAACTGTGATTTCATGTCATAAACTGAGGATATGATGACTTGTATGGTGCAAATGTCGCCATACGTATGCCGAGTGTGATGCCATTGAAAGAGTAGGCGTGATATCAGTGGAGAGGTTGTGATGGCAAAGAAACAGTGGGAGGAATGTCTGGTACAGTGGGTGTGATATCATGCCTGAAGTGGATGTTGCAACATAAATTCTGTGGTTTGGTGTAATAGAGAGGATATGATGTCATCTGAAGCGCAAATGATATTATATATCTGGCGAGTGTGGTGTCAACAACACACAATGTTGTGATGTCATATATTGTGGATATGATGTCATAAATAGAGTGGATAGGATGTCCCACGTATACTTGCTGTGATATGATAAATAGAGTGGCTGTGATATCATTGGTAGAGTGGGTGGGATAACAGATACAGTGCAAGTGATGTCAGATACAGTGGGTGTGATGTCTGGTATAGTGGACTTGATGTCGTAAATAAAGTGGTGTGAGGTCATAAAGAGTGGATGTGATGTCATATGTAGTACATATGATGTCATACATATAGTGGCTGTGATGTCATACATACACTGGGTTAGATAAAATTGGTACATTGCGTGTGTTGACCCAGATACAATGCGTGTGATGTCAGACATAGTGGCTGTGAAGTTACACAATGGTTGTGTTGTTATAAAACTGCGTGTGATGACATATAAAGTGGATATGTCATAAACTTAGAGTGTGTGATATAATAGATAGGGTCACTGTGTGATGTCACATATAGAGTGAATGTGATATCATACACAGTAGATGACATGTCATATCGTATATAGTCCGTGTGATGTCATGAATAGAGTTCATGTGATGTCATAAATACTAAGGATTGTTGTCATAAAGTGTGGATTTGTTGTCATGTATAGGGCATACGATGGCATACATATGCCAGCTGTGAACTCATACATAGTTGAAGTGGTGTCGTCGACAATGTGTGTTTGATGACATATACAGTGGATGTGATGGCAGTTATAACGGGTTTGAAGACAGATATAGAGCTTGTGTAGTCATACACACAGAGTGGATGAGATCATATACGGTGGATATGATGTCATAAACATAGTGGGAGCCATGACAGGTAAACAATCGTATGACATTATCAAGAGTGGATTTGATGTCTTATAACGTGCCTATAGTGTCATACATGCAGTGGCTGTGATATCACACGTACTTTGGGTCTAATATAATCATTCCAGTGAGTGTGATTACACCGATATAATGGCTGTGATGTCGGATACAGTGGTTTTGTTGTCATTCATACACCATGTGAGATGTCATATATACCGAGTATGATGTCAAAAACATAGTAGGTGTCTTGACACAGTTATAGCGGCTGTCATGTCACGACTATAGAGCATGTGGTGTCATAAACAGTGTATGTGATGTTTTGAATAGAGTGGATGGGACGTCATGAATACAGTCTTGAGATGTCATAAAGTGTGGCTGTGATGTCACATATAATGAATACGATGTCATACATAGAGTGGGTTTGATATCGCCCATATTGTGTGTGTGGTATAATCAACACACTGCAAGTAATGACGCAACTACAGTGGATGCGATGTCAGATATACTGTGTGTGTTGACATGAATACAGAGGGTGTGATATCACAGAGGGATGTGACGTCATACAGAGTGAATGTGATGTCACATGTACTTCACATGAAGTCATACATATTGTGGCTGTGATATCATACAAACAGTGGGACCTATATCATCAGTAATCTGGGTGTGATGAGAGACCTACTGTGGGTGGGCAGTCAGATATAATGGCTGTGATGTGAGACAGAGTAGCTTTGATGTCATGAACACACTGTTGTGATGTCAGAAAGCCTGGGTGTGATGTCGTATATAGTGCATAATGAGCCAAGCCTATAGTGAGTGTGATATAATACACACAGTTTGTGTTATATCAGTGACACAAAGGGTGTGATGGAACAAATACAGATACGGAGGGTGTGATGTCAGATATACTGTTTGTATCGTCTCAACACTGTGTGTTTTATGTCAAATATATTGGATATGGATTCATAAAACCCAGTGGGTGTGACGTTACAGATAAAGTGGCTGTGATGTCAGAGGTATAGGGGATGAGGTGTCCTAAACCGTGGATATGATGTCACATATAGGAGATCTGATGTGATGATGCAGTATCTGTGATGTCTTAAAGCTGAGGATTGATGTCATAAAATGTGAATGTGATGTCCTGTAGAGTGTGTATGATGTCATATGATTGCCAAGTGTGATGTCTTCCATAATTGTGGTGATGTCATCGAAACAGAGAGGCTGACGACACAGATACAGTGTTTGTGATGTCCAATATAATGGGTGAGATGTCAGGTATAGTAGGCGTCATGTCATGAAAGCAGTATGGGTGCTATCATATACATTGGATATGATGTAACCAATGTACTGGATGTGATGTCATATATTTAGGTGCCTGATGTCATACAGATTTCCGGTGATGTCATGCATACTGAGTAATTTGTCCTACATAGAGTGTGTGTGATGTCATGCAGAGCGTGTGGGTAGTATAATTGATACACTGGGTTTGATGACACAGATACCGTGGAGGTAGTGTCAGATATAGGGGGTGAGATATCAGATGTAACGTTTGTGTTGTCTTGCGTGTGTGGTCAGATATAGTGTGTGTGTGATGTCATGAATGCAGTGGATGTCATGTGATGAGTCCAATGGCGTGAGTTCATAAAGAGTGGATGTGACGAAATGTATCGTGCATCAGATGTCATACATGAAGTGGGTGTGATATCATACAAACAGTTGGCCAGAGGTCACCAATAGAGTGGATTCAATGTCAGCAATAGTGGGAGTGATGTCATGAGTACAGTGCATGTGATGTCATAAATAATTTGTGATGTCATTAAATGTGGATGCGATGCCTTGTAGAAAGTATATGATGGTATACATGTAGTGGGTGTGAGGTCATACATACAAAGGGTGTGATATCATTGAAAGAGTGGGTGAGATGAAACAGATACAGTGGCTGTGATGTTAAAAATAGATTGAATGTGATGTCGTATACATCGGATATGATGTCGCCTTACATAGCGCATGAGATCTCATAAATACAGTTGGTGTGATGTCCTCCATACAGTGGATGTGATGACCCAGATACAATGGATACAATGTCAAAAAGAGAGTGTGTGTGATGACGTAGAAACTGTGATTTCATGTCATAAACTGAGGATATGATGACTTGTATGGTGCAAATGTCGCCATACGTATGCCGAGTGTGATGCCATTGAAAGAGTAGGCGTGATATCAGTGGAGAGGTTGTGATGGCAAAGAAACAGTGGGAGGAATGTCTGGTACAGTGGGTGTGATATCATGCCTGAAGTGGATGTTGCAACATAAATTCTGTGGTTTGGTGTAATAGAGAGGATATGATGTCATCTGAAGCGCAAATGATATTATATATCTGGCGAGTGTGGTCTCAACAACACACAATGTTGTGATGTCATATATTGTGGATATGATGTCATAAATAGAGTGGATAGGATGTCCCACGTATACTTGCTGTGATATGATAAATAGAGTGGCTGTGATATCATTGGTAGAGTGGGTGGGATAACAGATACAGTGCAAGTGATGTCAGATACAGTGGGTGTGATGTCTGGTATAGTGGACTTGATGTCGTAAATAAAGTGGTGTGAGGTCATAAAAGAGTGGATGTGATGTCATATGTAGTACATATGATGTCATACATATAGTGGCTGTGATGTCATACATACACTGGGTTAGATAAAATTGGTACATTGCGTGTGTTGACCCAGATACAATGCGTGTGATGTCAGACATAGTGGCTGTGAAGTTACACAATGGTTGTGTTGTTATAAAACTGCGTGTGTGATGACATATAAAGTGGATATGTCATAAACTTAGAGTGTGTGATATAATAGATAGGGTCACTGTGTGATGTCACATATAGAGTGAATGTGATGATATCATACACAGTAGATGACATGTCATATCGTATATAGTCCGTGTGATGTCATGAATAGAGTTCATGTGATGTCATAAATACTAAGGATTGTTGTCATAAAGTGTGGATTTGTTGTCATGTATAGGGCATACGATGGCATACATATGCCAGCTGTGAACTCATACATAGTTGAAGTGGTGTCGTCGACAATGTGTGTTTTTGATGACATATACAGTGGATGTGATGGCAGTTATAACGGGTTTGAAGACAGATATAGAGCTTGTGTAGTCATACACACAGAGTGGATGAGATCATATACGGTGGATATGATGTCATAAACATAGTGGGAGCCATGACAGGTAAACAATCGTATGATATTATCAAGAGTGGATTTGATGTCTTATAACGTGCCTATAGTGTCATACATGCAGTGGCTGTGATATCACACGTACTTTGGGTCTAATATAATCATTCCAGTGAGTGTGATTACACCGATATAATGGCTGTGATGTCGGATACAGTGGTTTTGTTGTCATTCATACACCATGTGAGATGTCATATATACCGAGTATGATGTCAAAAACATAGTAGGTGTCTTGACACAGTTATAGCGGCTGTCATGTCACGACTATAGAGCATGTGGTGTCATAAACAGTGTATGTGATGTTTTGAATAGAGTGGATGGGACGTCATGAATACAGTCTTGAGATGTCATAAAGTGTGGCTGTGATGTCACATATAATGAATACGATGTCATACATAGAGTGGGTTTGATATCGCCCATATTGCAGGTGTGGTATAATCAACACACTGCAAGTAATGACGCAACTACAGTGGATGCGATGTCAGATATACTGTGTGTGTTGACATGAATACAGAGGGTGTGATATCACAGAGGGATGTGACGTCATACAGAGTGAATGTGATGTCACATGTACTTCACATGAAGTCATACATATTGTGGCTGTGATATCATACAAACAGTGGGACCTATATCATCAGTAATCTGGGTGTGATGAGAGACCTACTGTGGGTGGGCAGTCAGATATAATGGCTGTGATGTGAGACAGAGTAGCTTTGATGTCATGAACACACTGTTGTGATGTCAGAAAGCCTGGGTGTGATGTCGTATATAGTGCATAATGAGCCAAGCCTATAGTGAGTGTGATATAATACACACAGTTTGTGTTATATCAGTGACACAAAGGGTGTGATGGACAAATACAGATACGGAGGGTGTGATGTCAGATATACTGTTTGTATCGTCTCAACACTGTGTGTTTTATGTCAAATATATTGGATATGGATTCATAAAACCCAGTGGGTGTGACGTTACAGATAAAGTGGCTGTGATGTCAGAGGTATAGGGGATGAGGTGTCCTAAACCGTGGATATGATGTCACA
The DNA here is from genome assembly GCA_020976825.1 of Odocoileus hemionus. Lineage (NCBI taxonomy): Eukaryota > Metazoa > Chordata > Mammalia > Artiodactyla > Cervidae > Odocoileus > Odocoileus hemionus. The sequence continues at coordinate 29,752 of JAJLRB010000349.1, forward strand.
TATAGGAGATCTGATGTGATGAATGCAGTATCTGTGATGTCTTAAAGCTGAGGATTGATGTCATAAAATGTGAATGTGATGTCCTGTAGAGTGTGTATGATGTCATATGATTGCCAAGTGTGATGTCTTCCATAATTGTGGTGATGTCATCGAAACAGAGAGGCTGACGACACAGATACAGTGTTTGTGATGTCCAATATAATGGGTGAGATGTCAGGTATAGTAGGCGTCATGTCATGAAAGCAGTATGGGTGCTATCATATACATTGGATATGATGTAACCAATGTACTGGATGTGATGTCATATATTTGGTGCCTGCCTGATGTCATACAGATTTCCGGTGATGTCATGCATACTGAGTAATTTGTCCTACATAGAGTGTGTGTGATGTCATGCAGAGCGTGTGGGTAGTATAATTGATACACTGGGTTTGATGACACAGATACCGTGGAGGTAGTGTCAGATATAGGGGGTGAGATATCAGATGTAACGTTTGTGTTGTCTTGCGTGTGTGGTCAGATATAGTGTGTGTGATGTCATGAATGCAGTGGATGTCATGTGATGAGTCCAATGGCGTGAGTTCATAAAGAGTGGATGTGACGAAATGTATCGTGCATCAGATGTCATACATGAAGTGGGTGTGATATCATACAAACAGTTGGCCAGAGGTCACCAATAGAGTGGATTCAATGTCAGCAATAGTGGGAGTGATGTCATGAGTACAGTGCATGTGATGTCATAAATAATTTGTGATGTCATTAAATGTGGATGCGATGCCTTGTAGAAAGTATATGATGGTATACATGTAGTGGGTGTGAGGTCATACATACAAAGGGTGTGATATCATTGAAAGAGTGGGTGAGATGAAACAGATACAGTGGCTGTGATGTTAAAAATAGATTGAATGTGATGTCGTATACATCGGATATGATGTCGCCTTACATAGCGCATGAGATCTCATAAATACAGTTGGTGTGATGTCCTCCATACAGTGGATGTGATGACCCAGATACAATGGATACAATGTCAAATAGAGTGTGTGTGATGACGTAGAAACTGTGATTTCATGTCATAAACTGAGGATATGATGACTTGTATGGTGCAAATGTCGCCATACGTATGCCGAGTGTGATGCCATTGAAAGAGTAGGCGTGATATCAGTGGAGAGGTTGTGATGGCAAAGAAACAGTGGGAGGAATGTCTGGTACAGTGGGTGTGATATCATGCCTGAAGTGGATGTTGCAACATAAATTCTGTGGTTTGGTGTAATAGAGAGGATATGATGTCATCTGAAGCGCAAATGATATTATATATCTGGCGAGTGTGGTCTCAACAACACACAATGTTGTGATGTCATATATTGTGGATATGATGTCATAAATAGAGTGGATAGGATGTCCCACGTATACTTGCTGTGATATGATAAATAGAGTGGCTGTGATATCATTGGTAGAGTGGGTGGGATAACAGATACAGTGCAAGTGATGTCAGATACAGTGGGTGTGATGTCTGGTATAGTGGACTTGATGTCGTAAATAAAGTGGTGTGAGGTCATAAAGAGTGGATGTGATGTCATATGTAGTACATATGATGTCATACATATAGTGGCTGTGATGTCATACATACACTGGGTTAGATAAAATTGGTACATTGCGTGTGTTGACCCAGATACAATGCGTGTGATGTCAGACATAGTGGCTGTGAAGTTACACAATGGTTGTGTTGTTATAAAACTGCGTGTGATGACATATAAAGTGGATATGTCATAAACTTAGAGTGTGTGATATAATAGATAGGGTCACTGTGTGATGTCACATATAGAGTGAATGTGATATCATACACAGTAGATGACATGTCATATCGTATATAGTCCGTGTGATGTCATGAATAGAGTTCATGTGATGTCATAAATACTAAGGATTGTTGTCATAAAGTGTGGATTTGTTGTCATGTATAGGGCATACGATGGCATACATATGCCAGCTGTGAACTCATACATAGTTGAAGTGGTGTCGTCGACAATGTGTGTTTGATGACATATACAGTGGATGTGATGGCAGTTATAACGGGTTTGAAGACAGATATAGAGCTTGTGTAGTCATACACACAGAGTGGATGAGATCATATACGGTGGATATGATGTCATAAACATAGTGGGGAGCCATGACAGGTAAACAATCGTATGATATTATCAAGAGTGGATTTGATGTCTTATAACGTGCCTATAGTGTCATACATGCAGTGGCTGTGATATCACACGTACTTTGGGTCTAATATAATCATTCCAGTGAGTGTGATTACACCGATATAATAATGGCTGTGATGTCGGATACAGTGGTTTTGTTGTCATTCATACACCATGTGAGATGTCATATATACCGAGTATGATGTCAAAAACATAGTAGGTGTCTTGACACAGTTATAGCGGCTGTCATGTCACGACTATAGAGCATGTGGTGTCATAAACAGTGTATGTGATGTTTTGAATAGAGTGGATGGGACGTCATGAATACAGTCTTGAGATGTCATAAAGTGTGGCTGTGATGTCACATATAATGAATACGATGTCATACATAGAGTGGGTTTGATATCGCCCATATTGCAGGTGTGGTATAATCAACACACTGCAAGTAATGACGCAACTACAGTGGATGCGATGTCAGATATACTGTGTGTGTTGACATGAATACAGAGGGTGTGATATCACAGAGGGATGTGACGTCATACAGAGTGAATGTGATGTCACATGTACTTCACATGAAGTCATACATATTGTGGCTGTGATATCATACAAACAGTGGGACCTATATCATCAGTAATCTGGGGTGTGTGATGAGAGACCTACTGTGGGTGGGCAGTCAGATATAATGGCTGTGATGTGAGACAGAGTAGCTTTGATGTCATGAACACACTGTTGTGATGTCAGAAAGCCTGGGTGTGATGTCGTATATAGTGCATAATGAGCCAAGCCTATAGTGAGTGTGATATAATACACACAGTTTGTGTTATATCAGTGACACAAAGGGTGTGATGGAACAAATACAGATACGGAGGGTGTGATGTCAGATATACTGTTTGTATCGTCTCAACACTGTGTGTTTTATGTCAAATATATTGGATATGGATTCATAAAACCCAGTGGGTGTGACGTTACAGATAAAGTGGCTGTGATGTCAGAGGTATAGGGGATGAGGTGTCCTAAACCGTGGATATGATGTCACATATAGGAGATCTGATGTGATGAATGCAGTATCTGTGATGTCTTAAAGCTGAGGATTGATGTCATAAAATGTGAATGTGATGTCCTGTAGAGTGTGTATGATGTCATATGATTGCCAAGTGTGATGTCTTCCATAATTGTGGTGATGTCATCGAAACAGAGAGGCTGACGACACAGATACAGTGTTTGTGATGTCCAATATAATGGGTGAGATGTCAGGTATAGTAGGCGTCATGTCATGAAAGCAGTATGGGTGCTATCATATACATTGGATATGATGTAACCAATGTACTGGATGTGATGTCATATATTTAGGTGCCTGATGTCATACAGATTTCCGGTGATGTCATGCATACTGAGTAATTTGTCCTACATAGAGTGTGTGTGATGTCATGCAGAGCGTGTGGGTAGTATAATTGATACACTGGGTTTGATGACACAGATACCGTGGAGGTAGTGTCAGATATAGGGGGTGAGATATCAGATGTAACGTTTGTGTTGTCTTGCGTGTGTGGTCAGATATAGTGTGTGTGATGTCATGAATGCAGTGGATGTCATGTGATGAGTCCAATGGCGTGAGTTCATAAAGAGTGGATGTGACGAAATGCATGTATCGTGCATCAGATGTCATACATGAAGTGGGTGTGATATCATACAAACAGTTGGCCAGAGGTCACCAATAGAGTGGATTCAATGTCAGCAATAGTGGGAGTGATGTCATGAGTACAGTGCATGTGATGTCATAAATAATTTGTGATGTCATTAAATGTGGATGCGATGCCTTGTAGAAAGTATATGATGGTATACATGTAGTGGGTGTGAGGTCATACATACAAAGGGTGTGATATCATTGAAAGAGTGGGTGAGATGAAACAGATACAGTGGCTGTGATGTTAAAAATAGATTGAATGTGATGTCGTATACATCGGATATGATGTCGCCTTACATAGCGCATGAGATCTCATAAATACAGTTGGTGTGATGTCCTCCATACAGTGGATGTGATGACCCAGATACAATGGATACAATGTCAATGTCAAATAGAGTGTGTGTGATGACGTAGAAACTGTGATTTCATGTCATAAACTGAGGATATGATGACTTGTATGTATGGTGCAAATGTCGCCATACGTATGCCGAGTGTGATGCCATTGAAAGAGTAGGCGTGATATCAGTGGAGAGGTTGTGATGGCAAAGAAACAGTGGGAGGAATGTCTGGTACAGTGGGTGTGATATCATGCCTGAAGTGGATGTTGCAACATAAATTCTGTGGTTTGGTGTAATAGAGAGGATATGATGTCATCTGAAGCGCAAATGATATTATATATCTGGCGAGTGTGGTCTCAACAACACACAATGTTGTGATGTCATATATTGTGGATATGATGTCATAAATAGAGTGGATAGGATGTCCCACGTATACTTGCTGTGATATGATAAATAGAGTGGCTGTGATATCATTGGTAGAGTGGGTGGGGGATAACAGATACAGTGCAAGTGATGTCAGATACAGTGGGTGTGATGTCTGGTATAGTGGACTTGATGTCGTAAATAAATAAAGTGGTGTGAGGTCATAAAGAGTGGATGTGATGTCATATGTAGTACATATGATGTCATACATATAGTAGTGGCTGTGATGTCATACATACACTGGGTTAGATAAAATTGGTACATTGCGTGTGTTGACCCAGATACAATGCGTGTGATGTCAGACATAGTGGCTGTGAAGTTACACAATGGTTGTGTTGTTATAAAACTGCGTGTGATGACATATAAAGTGGATATGTCATAAACTTAGAGTGTGTGATATAATAGATAGGGTCACTGTGTGATGTCACATATAGAGTGAATGTGATATCATACACAGTAGATGACATGTCATATCGTATATAGTCCGTGTGATGTCATGAATAGAGTTCATGTGATGTCATAAATACTAAGGATTGTTGTCATAAAGTGTGGATTTGTTGTCATGTATAGGGCATACGATGGCATACATATGCCAGCTGTGAACTCATACATAGTTGAAGTGGTGTCGTCGACAATGTGTGTTTGATGACATATACAGTGGATGTGATGGCAGTTATAACGGGTTTGAAGACAGATATAGAGCTTGTGTAGTCATACACACAGAGTGGATGAGATCATATACGGTGGATATGATGTCATAAACATAGTGGGAGCCATGACAGGTAAACAATCGTATGATATTATCAAGAGTGGATTTGATGTCTTATAACGTGCCTATAGTGTCATACATGCAGTGGCTGTGATATCACACGTACTTTGGGTCTAATATAATCATTCCAGTGAGTGTGATTACACCGATATAATGGCTGTGATGTCGGATACAGTGGTTTTGTTGTCATTCATACACCATGTGAGATGTCATATATACCGAGTATGATGTCAAAAACATAGTAGGTGTCTTGACACAGTTATAGCGGCTGTCATGTCACGACTATAGAGCATGTGGTGTCATAAACAGTGTATGTGATGTTTTGAATAGAGTGGATGGGATGTCATGAATACAGTCTTGAGATGTCATAAAGTGTGGCTGTGATGTCACATATAATGAATACGATGTCATACATAGAGTGGGTTTGATATCGCACATATTGCAGGTGTGGTATAATCAACACACTGCAAGTAATGACGCAACTACAGTGGATGCGATGTCAGATATACTGTGTGTGTTGACATGAATACAGAGGGTGTGATATCACAGAGGGATGTGACGTCATACAGAGTGAATGTGATGTCACATGTACTTCACATGAAGTCATACATATTGTGGCTGTGATATCATACAAACAGTGGGACCTATATCATCAGTAATCTGGGTGTGATGAGAGACCTACTGTGGGTGGGCAGTCAGATATAATGGCTGTGATGTGAGACAGAGTAGCTTTGATGTCATGAACACACTGTTGTGATGTCAGAAAGCCTGGGTGTGATGTCGTATATAGTGCATAATGAGCCAAGCCTATAGTGAGTGTGATATAATACACACAGTTTGTGTTATATCAGTGACACAAAGGGTGTGATGGAACAAATACAGATACGGAGGGTGTGATGTCAGATATACTGTTTGTATCGTCTCAACACTGTGTGTTTTATGTCAAATATATTGGATATGGATTCATAAAACCCAGTGGGTGTGACGTTACAGATAAAGTGGCTGTGATGTCAGAGGTATAGGGGATGAGGTGTCCTAAACCGTGGATATGATGTCACATATAGGAGATCTGATGTGATGAATGCAGTATCTGTGATGTCTTAAAGCTGAGGATTGATGTCATAAAATGTGAATGTGATGTCCTGTAGAGTGTGTATGATGTCATATGATTGCCAAGTGTGATGTCTTCCATAATTGTGGTGATGTCATCGAAACAGAGAGGCTGACGACACAGATACAGTGTTTGTGATGTCCAATATAATGGGTGAGATGTCAGGTATAGTAGGCGTCATGTCATGAAAGCAGTATGGGTGCTATCATATACATTGGATATGATGTAACCAATGTACTGGATGTGATGTCATATATTTAGGTGCCTGATGTCATACAGATTTCCGGTGATGTCATGCATACTGAGTAATTTGTCCTACATAGAGTGTGTGTGTGATGTCATGCAGAGCGTGTGGGTAGTATAATTGATACACTGGGTTTGATGACACAGATACCGTGGAGGTAGTGTCAGATATAGGGGGTGAGATATCAGATGTAACGTTTGTGTTGTCTTGTGTGTGTGGTCAGATCAGATATGTGTGTGTGATGTCATGAATGCAGTGGATGTCATGTGATGAGTCCAATGGCGTGAGTTCATAAAGAGTGGATGTGACGAAATGTATCGTGCATCAGATGTCATACATGAAGTGGGTGTGATATCATACAAACAGTTGGCCAGAGGTCACCAATAGAGTGGATTCAATGTCAGCAATAGTGGGAGTGATGTCATGAGTACAGTGCATGTGATGTCATAAATAATTTGTGATGTCATTAAATGTGGATGCGATGCCTTGTAGAAAGTATATGATGGTATACATGTAGTGGGTGTGAGGTCATACATACAAAGGGTGTGATATCATTGAAAGAGTGGGTGAGATGAAACAGATACATGGCTGTGATGTTAAAAATAGATTGAATGTGATGTCGTATACATCGGATATGATGTCGCCTTACATAGCGCATGAGATCTCATAAATACAGTTGGTGTGATGTCCTCCATACAGTGGATGTGATGACCCAGATACAATGGATACAATGTCAAATAGAGTGTGTGTGATGACGTAGAAACTGTGATTTCATGTCATAAACTGAGGATATGATGACTTGTATGGTGCAAATGTCGCCATACGTATGCCGAGTGTGATGCCATTGAAAGAGTAGGCGTGATATCAGTGGAGAGGTTGTGATGGCAAAGAAACAGTGGGAGGAATGTCTGGTACAGTGGGTGTGATATCATGCCTGAAGTGGATGTTGCAACATAAATTCTGTGGTTTGGTGTAATAGAGAGGATATGATGTCATCTGAAGCGCAAATGATATTATATATCTGGCGAGTGTGGTCTCAACAACACACAATGTTGTGATGTCATATATTGTGGATATGATGTCATAAAATGAGTGGATAGGATGTCCCACGTATACTTGCTGTGATATGATAAATAGAGTGGCTGTGATATCATTGGTAGAGTGGGTGGGATAACAGATACAGTGCAAGTGATGTCAGATACAGTGGGTGTGATGTCTGGTATAGTGGACTTGATGTCGTAAATAAAGTGGTGTGAGGTCATAAAGAGTGGATGTGATGTCATATGTAGTACATATGATGTCATACATATAGTGGCTGTGATGTCATACATACACTGGGTTAGATAAAATTGGTACATTGCGTGTGTTGACCCAGATACAATGCGTGTGATGTCAGACATAGTGGCTGTGAAGTTACACAATGGTTGTGTTGTTATAAAACTGCGTGTGATGACATATAAAGTGGATATGTCATAAACTTAGAGTGTGTGATATAATAGATAGGGTCACTGTGTGATGTCACATATAGAGTGAATGTGATATCATACACAGTAGATGACATGTCATATCGTATATAGTCCGTGTGATGTCATGAATAGAGTTCATGTGATGTCATAAATACTAAGGATTGTTGTCATAAAGTGTGGATTTGTTGTCATGTATAGGGCATACGATGGCATACATATGCCAGCTGTGAACTCATACATAGTTGAAGTGGTGTCGTCGACAATGTGTGTTTGATGACATATACAGTGGATGTGATGGCAGTTATAACGGGTTTGAAGACAGATATAGAGCTTGTGTAGTCATACACACAGAGTGGATGAGATCATATACGGTGGATATGATGTCATAAACATAGTGGGAGCCATGACAGGTAAACAATCGTATGATATTATCAAGAGTGGATTTGATGTCTTATAACGTGCCTATAGTGTCATACATGCAGTGGCTGTGATATCACACGTACTTTGGGTCTAATATAATCATTCCAGTGAGTGTGATTACACCGATATAATGGCTGTGATGTCGGATACAGTGGTTTTGTTGTCATTCATACACCATGTGAGATGTCATATATACCGTAGTATGATGTCAAAAACATAGTAGGTGTCTTGACACAGTTATAGCGGCTGTCATGTCACGACTATAGAGCATGTGGTGTCATAAACAGTGTATGTGATGTTTTGAATAGAGTGGATGGGATGTCATGAATACAGTCTTGAGATGTCATAAAGTGTGGCTGTGATGTCACATATAATGAATACGATGTCATACATAGAGTGGGTTTGATATCGCCCATATTGCAGGTGTGGTATAATCAACACACTGCAAGTAATGACGCAACTACAGTGGATGCGATGTCAGATATACTGTGTGTGTTGACATGAATACAGAGGGTGTGATATCACAGAGGGATGTGACGTCATACAGAGTGAATGTGATGTCACATGTACTTCACATGAAGTCATACATATTGTGGCTGTGATATCATACAAACAGTGGGACCTATATCATCAGTAATCTGGGTGTGATGAGAGACCTACTGTGGGTGGGCAGTCAGATATAATGGCTGTGATGTGAGACAGAGTAGCTTTGATGTCATGAACACACTGTTGTGATGTCAGAAAGCCTGGGTGTGATGTCGTATATAGTGCATAATGAGCCAAGCCTATAGTGAGTGTGATATAATACACACAGTTTGTGTTATATCAGTGACACAAAGGGTGTGATGGAACAAATACAGATACGGAGGGTGTGATGTCAGATATACTGTTTGTATCGTCTCAACACTGTGTGTTTTATGTCAAATATATTGGATATGGATTCATAAAACCCAGTGGGTGTGACGTTACAGATAAAGTGGCTGTGATGTCAGAGGTATAGGGGATGAGGTGTCCTAAACCGTGGATATGATGTCACATATAGGAGATCTGATGTGATGAATGCAGTATCTGTGATGTCTTAAAGCTGAGGATTGATGTCATAAAATGTGAATGTGATGTCCTGTAGAGTGTGTATGATGTCATATGATTGCCAAGTGTGATGTCTTCCATAATTGTGGTGATGTCATCGAAACAGAGAGGCTGACGACACAGATACAGTGTTTGTGATGTCCAATATAATGGGTGAGATGTCAGGTATAGTAGGCGTCATGTCATGAAAGCAGTATGGGTGCTATCATATACATTGGATATGATGTAACCAATGTACTGGATGTGATGTCATATATTTAGGTGCCTGATGTCATACAGATTTCCGGTGATGTCATGCATACTGAGTAATTTGTCCTACATAGAGTGTGTGTGATGTCATGCAGAGCGTGTGGGTAGTATAATTGATACACTGGGTTTGATGACACAGATACCGTGGAGGTAGTGTCAGATATAGGGGGTGAGATATCAGATGTAACGTTTGTGTTGTCTTGCGTGTGTGGTCAGATATAGTGTGTGTGATGTCATGAATGCAGTGGATGTCATGTGATGAGTCCAATGGCGTGAGTTCATAAAGAGTGGATGTGACGAAATGTATCGTGCATCAGATGTCATACATGAAGTGGGTGTGATATCATACAAACAGTTGGCCAGAGGTCACCAATAGAGTGGATTCAATGTCAGCAATAGTGGGAGTGATGTCATGAGTACAGTGCATGTGATGTCATAAATAATTTGTGATGTCATTAAATGTGGATGCGATGCCTTGTAGAAAGTATATGATGGTATACATGTAGTGGGTGTGAGGTCATACATACAAAGGGTGTGATATCATTGAAAGAGTGGGTGAGATGAAACAGATACAGTGGCTGTGATGTAAAAAAAAATAGATTGAATGTGATGTCGTATACATCGGATATGATGTCGCCTTACATAGCGCATGAGATCTCATAAATACAGTTGGTGTGATGTCCTCCATACAGTGGATGTGATGACCCAGATACAATGGATACAATGTCAAAAATAGAGAGTGTGTGTGATGACGTAGAAACTGTGATTTCATGTCATAAACTGAGGATATGATGACTTGTATGGTGCAAATGTCGCCATACGTATGCCGAGTGTGATGCCATTGAAAGAGTAGGCGTGATATCAGTGGAGAGGTTGTGATGGCAAAGAAACAGTGGGAGGAATGTCTGGTACAGTGGGTGTGATATCATGCCTGAAGTGGATGTTGCAACATAAATTCTGTGGTTTGGTGTAATAGAGAGGATATGATGTCATCTGAAGCGCAAATGATATTATATATCTGGCGAGTGTGGTCTCAACAACACACAATGTTGTGATGTCATATATTGTGGATATGATGTCATAAATAGAGTGGATAGGATGTCCCACGTATACTTGCTGTGATATGATAAATAGAGTGGCTGTGATATCATTGGTAGAGTGGGTGGGATAACAGATACAGTGCAAGTGATGTCAGATACAGTGGGTGTGATGTCTGGTATAGTGGACTTGATGTCGTAAATAAAGTGGTGTGAGGTCATAAAGAGTGGATGTGATGTCATATGTAGTACATATGATGTCATACATATAGTGGCTGTGATGTCATACATACACTGGGTTAGATAAAATTGGTACATTGCGTGTGTTGACCCAGATACAATGCGTGTGATGTCAGACATAGTGGCTGTGAAGTTACACAATGGTTGTGTTGTTATAAAACTGCGTGTGATGACATATAAAGTGGATATGTCATAAACTTAGAGTGTGTGATATAATAGATAGGGTCACTGTGTGATGTCACATATAGAGTGAATGTGATATCATACACAGTAGATGACATGTCATATCGTATATAGTCCGTGTGATGTCATGAATAGAGTTCATGTGATGTCATAAATACTAAGGATTGTTGTCATAAAGTGTGGATTTGTTGTCATGTATAGGGCATACGATGGCATACATATGCCAGCTGTGAACTCATACATAGTTGAAGTGGTGTCGTCGACAATGTGTGTTTGATGACATATACAGTGGATGTGATGGCAGTTATAACGGGTTTGAAGACAGATATAGAGCTTGTGTAGTCATACACACAGAGTGGATGAGATCATATACGGTGGATATGATGTCATAAACATAGTGGGAGCCATGACAGGTAAACAATCGTATGATATTATCAAGAGTGGATTTGATGTCTTATAACGTGCCTATAGTGTCATACATGCAGTGGCTGTGATATCACACGTACTTTGGGTCTAATATAATCATTCCAGTGAGTGTGATTACACCGATATAATGGCTGTGATGTCGGATACAGTGGTTTTGTTGTCATTCATACACCATGTGAGATGTCATATATACCGAGTATGATGTCAAAAACATAGTAGGTGTCTTGACACAGTTATAGCGGCTGTCATGTCACGACTATAGAGCATGTGGTGTCATAAACAGTGTATGTGATGTTTTGAATAGAGTGGATGGGATGTCATGAATACAGTCTTGAGATGTCATAAAGTGTGGCTGTGATGTCACATATAATGAATACGATGTCATACATAGAGTGGGTTTGATATCGCCCATATTGCAGGTGTGGTATAATCAACACACTGCAAGTAATGACGCAACTACAGTGGATGCGATGTCAGATATACTGTGTGTGTTGACATGAATACAGAGGGTGTGATATCACAGAGGGATGTGACGTCATACAGAGTGAATGTGATGTCACATGTACTTCACATGAAGTCATACATATTGTGGCTGTGATATCATACAAACAGTGGGACCTATATCATCAGTAATCTGGGGTGTGATGAGAGACCTACTGTGGGTGGGCAGTCAGATATAATGGCTGTGATGTGAGACAGAGTAGCTTTGATGTCATGAACACACTGTTGTGATGTCAGAAAGCCTGGGTGTGATGTCGTATATAGTGCATAATGAGCCAAGCCTATAGTGAGTGTGATATAATACACACAGTTTGTGTTATATCAGTGACACAAAGGGTGTGATGGAACAAATACAGATACGGAGGGTGTGATGTCAGATATACTGTTTGTATCGTCTCAACACTGTGTGTTTTATGTCAAATATATTGGATATGGATTCATAAAACCCAGTGGGTGTGACGTTACAGATAAAGTGGCTGTGATGTCAGAGGTATAGGGGATGAGGTGTCCTAAACCGTGGATATGATGTCACATATAGGAGATCTGATGTGATGAATGCAGTATCTGTGATGTCTTAAAGCTGAGGATTGATGTCATAAAATGTGAATGTGATGTCCTGTAGAGTGTGTATGATGTCATATGATTGCCAAGTGTGATGTCTTCCATAATTGTGGTGATGTCATCGAAACAGAGAGGCTGACGACACAGATACAGTGTTTGTGATGTCCAATATAATGGGTGAGATGTCAGGTATAGTAGGCGTCATGTCATGAAAGCAGTATGGGTGCTATCATATACATTGGATATGATGTAACCAATGTACTGGATGTGATGTCATATATTTAGGTGCCTGATGTCATACAGATTTCCGGTGATGTCATGCATACTGAGTAATTTGTCCTACATAGAGTGTGTGTGATGTCATGCAGAGCGTGTGGGTAGTATAATTGATACACTGGGTTTGATGACACAGATACCGTGGAGGTAGTGTCAGATATAGGGGGTGAGATATCAGATGTAACGTTTGTGTTGTCTTGCGTGTGTGGTCAGATATAGTGTGTGTGTGTGATGTCATGAATGCAGTGGATGTCATGTGATGAGTCCAATGGCGTGAGTTCATAAAGAGTGGATGTGACGAAATGTATCGTGCATCAGATGTCATACATGAAGTGGGTGTGATATCATACAAACAGTTGGCCAGAGGTCACCAATAGAGTGGATTCAATGTCAGCAATAGTGGGAGTGATGTCATGAGTACAGTGCATGTGATGTCATAAATAATTTGTGATGTCATTAAATGTGGATGCGATGCCTTGTAGAAAGTATATGATGGTATACATGTAGTGGGTGTGAGGTCATACATACAAAGGGTGTGTGATATCATTGAAAGAGTGGGTGAGATGAAACAGATACAGTGGCTGTGATGTTAAAAATAGATTGAATGTGATGTCGTATACATCGGATATGATATGATGTCGCTTACATATAGCGCATGAGATCTCATAAATACAGTTGGTGTGATGTCCTCCATACAGTGGATGTGATGACCCAGATACAATGGATACAATGTCAAATAGAGTGTGTGTGATGACGTAGAAACTGTGATTTCATGTCATAAACTGAGGATATGATGACTTGTATGGTGCAAATGTCGCCATACGTATGCCGAGTGTGATGCCATTGAAAGAGTAGGCGTGATATCAGTGGAGAGGTTGTGATGGCAAAGAAACAGTGGGAGGAATGTCTGGTACAGTGGGTGTGATATCATGCCTGAAGTGGATGTTGCAACATAAATTCTGTGGTTTGGTGTAATAGAGAGGATATGATGTCATCTGAAGCGCAAATGATATTATATATCTGGCGAGTGTGGTCTCAACAACACACAATGTTGTGATGTCATATATTGTGGATATGATGTCATAAATAGAGTGGATAGGATGTCCCACGTATACTTGCTGTGATATGATAAATAGAGTGGCTGTGATATCATTCATTGGTAGAGTGGGTGGGATAACAGATACAGTGCAAGTGATGTCAGATACAGTGGGTGTGATGTCTGGTATAGTGGACTTGATGTCGTAAATAAAGTGGTGTGAGGTCATAAAGAGTGGATGTGATGTCATATGTAGTACATATGATGTCATACATATAGTGGCTGTGATGTCATACATACACTGGGTTAGATAAAATTGGTACATTGCGTGTGTTGACCCAGATACAATGCGTGTGATGTCAGACATAGTGGCTGTGAAGTTACACAATGGTTGTGTTGTTATAAAACTGCGTGTGATGACATATAAAGTGGATATGTCATAAACTTAGAGTGTGTGATATAATAGATAGGGTCACTGTGTGATGTCACATATAGAGTGAATGTGATATCATACACAGTAGATGACATGTCATATCGTATATAGTCCGTGTGATGTCATGAATAGAGTTCATGTGATGTCATAAATACTAAGGATTGTTGTCATAAAGTGTGGATTGTTTGTTGTGTATAGGGCATACGATGGCATACATATGCCAGCTGTGAACTCATACATAGTTGAAGTGGTGTCGTCGACAATGTGTGTTTGATGACATATACAGTGGATGTGATGGCAGTTATAACGGGTTTGAAGACAGATATAGAGCTTGTGTAGTCATACACACAGAGTGGATGAGATCATATACGGTGGATATGATGTCATAAACATAGTGGGAGCCATGACAGGTAAACAATCGTATGATATTATCAAGAGTGGATTTGATGTCTTATAACGTGCCTATAGTGTCATACATGCAGTGGCTGTGATATCACACGTACTTTGGGTCTAATATAATCATTCCAGTGAGTGTGATTACACCGATATAATGGCTGTGATGTCGGATACAGTGGTTTTGTTGTCATTCATACACCATGTGAGATGTCATATATACCGAGTATGATGTCAAAAACATAGTAGGTGTCTTGACACAGTTATAGCGGCTGTCATGTCACGACTATATAGAGCATGTGGTGTCATAAACAGTGTATGTGATGTTTTGAATAGAGTGGATGGGATGTCATGAATACAGTCTTGAGATGTCATAAAGTGTGGCTGTGATGTCACATATAATGAATACGATGTCATACATAGAGTGGGTTTGATATCGCCCATATTGCAGGTGTGGTATAATCAACACACTGCAAGTAATGACGCAACTACAGTGGATGCGATGTCAGATATACTGTGTGTGTTGACATGAATACAGAGGGTGTGATATCACAGAGGGATGTGACGTCATACAGAGTGAATGTGATGTCACATGTACTTCACATGAAGTCATACATATTGTGGCTGTGATATCATACAAACAGTGGGACCTATATCATCAGTAATCTGGGTGTGATGAGAGACCTACTGTGGGTGGGCAGTCAGATATAATGGCTGTGATGTGAGACAGAGTAGCTTTGATGTCATGAACACACTGTTGTGATGTCAGAAAGCCTGGGTGTGATGTCGTATATAGTGCATAATGAGCCAAGCCTATAGTGAGTGTGATATAATACACACAGTTTGTGTTATATCAGTGACACAAAGGGTGTGATGGAACAAATACAGATACGGAGGGTGTGATGTCAGATATACTGTTTGTATCGTCTCAACACTGTGTGTTTTATGTCAAATATATTGGATATGGATTCATAAAACCCAGTGGGTGTGACGTTACAGATAAAGTGGCTGTGATGTCAGAGGTATAGGGGATGAGGTGTCCTAAACCGTGGATATGATGTCACATATAGGAGATCTGATGTGATGAATGCAGTATCTGTGATGTCTTAAAGCTGAGGATTGATGTCATAAAATGTGAATGTGATGTCCTGTAGAGTGTGTATGATGTCATATGATTGCCAAGTGTGATGTCTTCCATAATTGTGGTGATGTCATCGAAACAGAGGCTGACGACACAGATACAGTGTTTGTGATGTCCAATATAATGGGTGAGATGTCAGGTATAGTGGCGTCATGTCATGTCATGAAAGCAGTATGGGTGCTATCATATACATTGGATATGATGTAACCAATGTACTGGATGTGATGTCATATATTTAGGTGCCTGATGTCATACAGATTTCCGGTGATGTCATGCATACTGAGTAATTTGTCCTACATAGAGTGTGTGTGATGTCATGCAGAGCGTGTGGGTAGTATAATTGATACACTGGGTTTTTGATGACACAGATACCGTGGAGGTAGTGTCAGATATAGGGGGTGAGATATCAGATGTAACGTTTGTGTTGTCTTGCGTGTGTGGTCAGATATAGTGTGTGTGATGTCATGAATGCAGTGGATGTCATGTGATGAGTCCAATGGCGTGAGTTCATAAAGAGTGGATGTGACGAAATGTATCGTGCATCAGATGTCATACATGAAGTGGGTGTGATATCATACAAACAGTTGGCCAGAGGTCACCAATAGAGTGGATTCAATGTCAGCAATAGTGGGAGTGATGTCATGAGTACAGTGCATGTGATGTGTCATAAATAATTTGTGATGTCATTAAATGTGGATGCGATGCCTTGTAGAAAGTATATGATGGTATACATGTAGTGGGTGTGAGGTCATACATACAAAGGGTGTGATATCATTGAAAGAGTGGGTGAGATGAAACAGATACAGTGGCTGTGATGTTAAAAATAGATTGAATGTGATGTCGTATACATCGGATATGATGTCGCCTTACATAGCGCATGAGATCTCATAAATACAGTTGGTGTGATGTCCTCCATACAGTGGATGTGATGACCCAGATACAATGGATACAATGTCAAATAGAGTGTGTGTGATGACGTAGAAACTGTGATTTCATGTCATAAACTGAGGATATGATGACTTGTATGGTGCAAATGTCGCCATACGTATGCCGAGTGTGATGCCATTGAAAGAGTAGGCGTGATATCAGTGGAGAGGTTGTGATGGCAAAGAAACAGTGGGAGGAATGTCTGGTACAGTGGGTGTGATATCATGCCTGAAGTGGATGTTGCAACATAAATTCTGTGGTTTGGTGTAATAGAGAGGATATGATGTCATCTGAAGCGCAAATGATATTATATATCTGGCGTGTGTGTGGTCTCAACAACACACAATGTTGTGATGTCATATATTGTGGATATGATGTCATAAATAGAGTGGATAGGATGTCCCACGTATATACTTGCTGTGATATGATAAATAGAGTGGCTGTGATATCATTGGTAGAGTGGGTGGGATAACAGATACAGTGCAAGTGATGTCAGATACAGTGGTGTGTGATGTCTGGTATAGTGGACTTGATGTCGTAAATAAAGTGGTGTGAGGTCATAAAGAGTGGATGTGATGTCATATGTAGTACATATGATGTCATACATATAGTGGCTGTGATGTCATACATACACTGGGTTAGATAAAATTGGTACATTGCGTGTGTTGACCCAGATACAATGCGTGTGATGTCAGACATAGTGGCTGTGAAGTTACACAATGGTTGTGTTGTTATAAACTGCGCGTGTGATGACATATAAAGTGGATATGTCATAAACTTAGAGTGTGTGATATAATAGATAGGGTCACTGTGTGATGTCACATATAGAGTGAATGTGATATCATACACAGTAGATGACATGTCATATCGTATATAGTCCGTGTGATGTCATGAATAGAGTTCATGTGATGTCATAAATACTAAGGATTGTTGTCATAAAGTGTGGATTTGTTGTCATGTATAGGGCATACGATGGCATACATATGCCAGCTGTGAACTCATACATAGTTGAAGTGGTGTCGTCGACAATGTGTGTTTGATGACATATACAGTGGATGTGATGGCAGTTATAACGGGTTTGAAGACAGATATAGAGCTTGTGTAGTCATACACACAGAGTGGATGAGATCATATACGGTGGATATGATGTCATAAACATAGTGGGAGCCATGACAGGTAAACAATCGTATGATATTATCAAGAGTGGATTTGATGTCTTATAACGTGCCTATAGTGTCATACATGCAGTGGCTGTGATATCACACGTACTTTGGGTCTAATATAATCATTCCAGTGAGTGTGATTACACCGATATAATGGCTGTGATGTCGGATACAGTGGTTTTGTTGTCATTCATACACCATGTGAGATGTCATATATACCGAGTATGATGTCAAAAAAACATAGTAGGTGTCTTGACACAGTTATAGCGGCTGTCATGTCACGACTATAGAGCATGTGGTGTCATAAACAGTGTATGTGATGTTTTGAATAGAGTGGATGGGATGTCATGAATACAGTCTTGAGATGTCATAAAGTGTGGCTGTGATGTCACATATAATGAATACGATGTCATACATAGAGTGGGTTTGATATCGCCCATATTGCAGGTGTGGTATAATCAACACACTGCAAGTAATGACGCAACTACAGTGGATGCGATGTCAGATATACTGTGTGTGTTGACATGAATACAGAGGGTGTGATATCACAGAGGGATGTGACGTCATACAGGTGAATGTGATGTCACATGTACTTCACATGAAGTCATACATATTGTGGCTGTGATATCATACAAACAGTGGGACCTATATCATCAATAATCTGGGTGTGATGAGAGACCTACTGTGGGTGGGCAGTCAGATATAATGGCTGTGATGTGAGACAGAGTAGCTTTGATGTCATGAACACACTGTTGTGATGTCAGAAAGCCTGGGTGTGTGATGTCGTATATAGTGCATAATGAGCCAAGCCTATAGTGAGTGTGTGATATAATACACACAGTTTGTGTTATATCAGTGACACAAAGGGTGTGATGGAACAAATACAGATACGGAGGGTGTGATGTCAGATATACTGTTTGTATCGTCTCAACACTGTGTGTTTTATGTCAAATATATTGGATATGGATTCATAAAACCCAGTGGGTGTGACGTTACAGATAAAGTGGCTGTGATGTCAGAGGTATAGGGGATGAGGTGTCCTAAACCGTGGATATGATGTCACATATAGGAGATCTGATGTGATGTGATGAATGCAGTATCTGTGATGTCTTAAAGCTGAGGATTGATGTCATAAAATGTGAATGTGATGTCCTGTAGAGTGTGTATGATGTCATATGATTGCCAAGTGTGATGTCTTCCATAATTGTGGTGATGTCATCGAAACAGAGAGGCTGACGACACAGATACAGTGTTTGTGATGTCCAATATAATGGGGGTGAGATGTCAGGTATAGTAGGCGTCATGTCATGAAAGCAGTATGGGTGCTATCTATCATATACATTGGATATGATGTAACCAATGTACTGGATGTGATGTCATATATTTAGGTGCCTGATGTCATACAGATTTCCGGTGATGTCATGCATACTGAGTAATTTGTCCTACATAGAGTGTGTGTGATGTCATGCAGAGCGTGTGGGTAGTATAATTGATACACTGGGTTTGATGACACAGATACCGTGGAGGTAGTGTCAGATATAGGGGGTGAGATATCAGATGTAACGTTTGTGTTGTCTTGCGTGTGTGGTCAGATATAGTGTGTGTGATGTCATGAATGCAGTGGATGTCATGTGATGAGTCCAATGGCGTGAGTTCATAAAGAGTGGATGTGACGAAATGTATCGTGCATCAGATGTCATACATGAAGTGGGTGTGATATCATACAAACAGTTGGCCAGAGGTCACCAATAGAGTGGATTCAATGTCAGCAATAGTGGGAGTGATGTCATGAGTACAGTGCATGTGATGTCATAAATAATTTGTGATGTCATTAAATGTGGATGCGATGCCTTGTAGAAAGTATATGATGGTATACATGTAGTGGGTGTGAGGTCATACATACAAAGGGTGTGATATCATTGAAAGAGTGGGTGAGATGAAACAGATACAGTGGCTGTGATGTTAAAAATAGATTGAATGTGATGTCGTATACATCGGATATGATGTCGCCTTACATAGCGCATGAGATCTCATAAATACAGTTGGTGTGATGTCCTCCATACAGTGGATGTGATGATGACCCAGAGATACAATGGATACAATGTCAAATAGAGTGTGTGTGATGACGTAGAAACTGTGATTTCATGTCATAAACTGAGGATATGATGACTTGTATGGTGCAAATGTCGCCATACGTATGCCGAGTGTGATGCCATTGAAAGAGTAGGCGTGATATCAGTGGAGAGGTTGTGATGGCAAAGAAACAGTGGGAGGAATGTCTGGTACAGTGGGTGTGATATCATGCCTGAAGTGGATGTTGCAACATAAATTCTGTGGTTTGGTGTAATAGAGAGGATATGATGTCATCTGAAGCGCAAATGATATTATATATCTGGCGAGTGTGGTCTCAACAACACACAATGTTGTGATGTCATATATTGTGGATATGATGT
This sequence comes from Odocoileus hemionus, assembly GCA_020976825.1. Classification (NCBI taxonomy): domain Eukaryota; kingdom Metazoa; phylum Chordata; class Mammalia; order Artiodactyla; family Cervidae; genus Odocoileus; species Odocoileus hemionus. Next base: position 50,501 of record JAJLRB010000349.1, read on the forward strand.
CATAAATAGAGTGGATAGGATGTCCCACGTATACTTGCTGTGATATGATAAATAGAGTGGCTGTGATATCATTGGTAGAGTGGGTGGGATAACAGATACAGTGCAAGTGATGTCAGATACAGTGGGTGTGATGGTCTGGTATAGTGGACTTGATGTCGTAAATAAAGTGGTGTGAGGTCATAAAGAGTGGATGTGATGTCATATGTAGTACATATGATGTCATACATATAGTGGCTGTGATGTCATACATACACTGGGTTAGATAAAATTGGTACATTGCGTGTGTTGACCCAGATACAATGCGTGTGATGTCAGACATAGTGGCTGTGAAGTTACACAATGGTTGTGTTGTTATAAAACTGCGCGTGATGACATATAAAGTGGATATGTCATAAACTTAGAGTGTGTGATATAATAGATAGGGTCACTGTGTGATGTCACATATAGAGTGAATGTGATATCATACACAGTAGATGACATGTCATATCGTATATAGTCCGTGTGATGTCATGAATAGAGTTCATGTGATGTCATAAATACTAAGGATTGTTGTCATAAAGTGTGGATTTGTTGTCATGTATAGGGCATACGATGGCATACATATGCCAGCTGTGAACTCATACATAGTTGAAGTGGTGTCGTCGTCGACAATGTGTGTTTGATGACATATACAGTGGATGTGATGGCAGTTATAACGGGTTTGAAGACAGATATAGAGCTTGTGTAGTCATACACACAGAGTGGATGAGATCATATACGGTGGATATGATGTCATAAACATAGTGGGAGCCATGACAGGTAAACAATCGTATGATATTATCAAGAGTGGATTTGATGTCTTATAACGTGCCTATAGTGTCATACATGCAGTGGCTGTGATATCACACGTACTTTGGGTCTAATATAATCATTCCAGTGAGTGTGATTACACCGATATAATGGCTGTGATGTCGGATACAGTGGTTTTGTTGTCATTCATACACCATGTGAGATGTCATATATACCGAGTATGATGTCAAAAACATAGTAGGTGTCTTGACACAGTTATAGCGGCTGTCATGTCACGACTATAGAGCATGTGGTGTCATAAACAGTGTATGTGATGTTTTGAATAGAGTGGATGGGATGTCATGAATACAGTCTTGAGATGTCATAAAGTGTGGCTGTGATGTCACATATAATGAATACGATGTCATACATAGAGTGGGTTTGATATCGCCCATATTGCAGGTGTGGTATAATCAACACACTGCAAGTAATGACGCAACTACAGTGGATGCGATGTCAGATATACTGTGTGTGTTGACATGAATACAGAGGGTGTGATATCACAGAGGGATGTGACGTCATACAGAGTGAATGTGATGTCACATGTACTTCACATGAAGTCATACATATTGTGGCTGTGATATCATACAAACAGTGGGACCTATATCATCAGTAATCTGGGTGTGATGAGAGACCTACTGTGGGTGGGCAGTCAGATATAATGGCTGTGATGTGAGACAGAGTAGCTTTGATGTCATGAACACACTGTTGTGATGTCAGAAAGCCTGGGTGTGATGTCGTATATAGTGCATAATGAGCCAAGCCTATAGTGAGTGTGATATAATACACACAGTTTGTGTTATATCATCTGACACAAAGGGGGTGTGACAAAACAAATACAGATACGGAGGGTGTGATGTCAGATATACTGTTTGTATCGTCTCAACACTGTGTGTTTTATGTCAAATATATTGGATATGGATTCATAAAACCCAGTGGGTGTGACGTTACAGATAAAGTGGCTGTGATGTCAGAGGTATAGGGGATGAGGTGTCCTAAACCGTGGATATGATGTCACATATAGGAGATCTGATGTGATGAATGCAGTATCTGTGATGTCTTAAAGCTGAGGATTGATGTCATAAAATGTGAATGTGATGTCCTGTAGAGTGTGTATGATGTCATATGATTGCCAAGTGTGATGTCTTCCATAATTGTGGTGATGTCATCGAAACAGAGAGGCTGACGACACAGATACAGTGTTTGTGATGTCCAATATAATGGGTGAGATGTCAGGTATAGTAGGCGTCATGTCATGAAAGCAGTATGGGTGCTATCATATACATTGGATATGATGTAACCAATGTACTGGATGTGATGATGTCATATATTTAGGTGCCTGATGTCATACAGATTTCCGGTGATGTCATGCATACTGAGTAATTTGTCCTACATAGAGTGTGTGTGATGTCATGCAGAGCGTGTGGGTAGTATAATTGATACACTGGGTTTGATGACACAGATACCGTGGAGGTAGTGTCAGATATAGGGGGGTGAGATATCAGATGTAACGTTTGTGTTGTCTTGTGTGTGTGGTCAGATATAGTGTGTGTGATGTCATGAATGCAGTGGATGTCATGTGATGAGTCCAATGGCGTGAGTTCATAAAGAGTGGATGTGACGAAATGTATCGTGCATCAGATGTCATACATGAAGTGGGTGTGATATCATACAAACAGTTGGCCAGAGGTCACCAATAGAGTGGATTCAATGTCAGCAATAGTGGGAGTGATGTCATGAGTACAGTGCATGTGATGTCATAAATAATTTGTGATGTCATTAAATGTGGATGCGATGCCTTGTAGAAAGTATATGATGGTATATACATGTAGTGGGTGTGAGGTCATACATACAAAGGGTGTGATATCATTGAAAGAGTGGGTGAGATGAAACAGATACAGTGGCTGTGATGTTAAAAATAGATTGAATGTGATGTCGTATACATCGGATATGATGTCGCCTTACATAGCGCATGAGATCTCATAAATACAGTTGGTGTGATGTCCTCCATACAGTGGATGTGATGACCCAGATACAATGGATACAATGTCAAATAGAGTGTGTGTGATGACGTAGAAACTGTGATTTCATGTCATAAACTGAGGATATGATGACTTGTATGGTGCAAATGTCGCCATACGTATGCCGAGTGTGATGCCATTGAAAGAGTAGGCGTGATATCAGTGGAGAGGTTGTGATGGCAAAGAAACAGTGGGAGGAATGTCTGGTACAGTGGGTGTGATATCATGCCTGAAGTGGATGTTGCAACATAAATTCTGTGGTTTGGTGTAATAGAGAGGATATGATGTCATCTGAAGCGCAAATGATATTATATATCTGGCGAGTGTGGTCTCAACAACACACAATGTTGTGATGTCATATATTGTGGATATGATGTCATAAATAGAGTGGATAGGATGTCCCACGTATACTTGCTGATGATATGATAAATAGAGTGGCTGTGATATCATTGGTAGAGTGGGTGGGATAACAGATACAGTGCAAGTGATGTCAGATACAGTGGGTGTGATGTCTGGTATAGTGGACTTGATGTCGTAAATAAAGTGGTGTGAGGTCATAAAGAGTGGATGTGATGTCATATGTAGTACATATGATGTCATACATATAGTGGCTGTGATGTCATACATACACTGGGTTAGATAAAATTGGTACATTGCGTGTGTTGACCCAGATACAATGCGTGTGATGTCAGACATAGTGGCTGTGAAGTTACACAATGGTTGTGTTGTTATAAAAACTGCGTGTGATGACATATAAAGTGGATATGTCATAAACTTAGAGTGTGTGATATAATAGATAGGGTCACTGTGTGATGTCACATATAGAGTGAATGTGATATCATACACAGTAGATGACATGTCATATCGTATATAGTCCGTGTGATGTCATGAATAGAGTTCATGTGATGTCATAAATACTAAGGATTGTTGTCATAAAGTGTGGATTTGTTGTCATGTATAGGGCATACGATGGCATACATATGCCAGCTGTGAACTCATACATAGTTGAAGTGGTGTCGTCGACAATGTGTGTTTGATGACATATACAGTGGATGTGATGGCAGTTATAACGGGTTTGAAGACAGATATAGAGCTTGTGTAGTCATACACACAGAGTGGATGAGATCATATACGGTGGATATGATGTCATAAACATAGTGGGAGCCATGACAGGTAAACAATCGTATGATATTATCAAGAGTGGATTTGATGTCTTATAACGTGCCTATAGTGTCATACATGCAGTGGCTGTGATATCACACGTACTTTGGGTCTAATATAATCATTCCAGTGAGTGTGATTACACCGATATAATGGCTGTGATGTCGGATACAGTGGTTTTGTTGTCATTCATACACCATGTGAGATGTCATATATACCGAGTATGATGTCAAAAACATAGTAGGTGTCTTGACACAGTTATAGCGGCTGTCATGTCACGACTATAGAGCATGTGGTGTCATAAACAGTGTATGTGATGTTTTGAATAGAGTGGATGGGATGTCATGAATACAGTCTTGAGATGTCATAAAGTGTGGCTGTGATGTCACATATAATGAATACGATGTCATACATAGAGTGGGTTTGATATCGCCCATATTGCAGGTGTGGTATAATCAACACACTGCAAGTAATGACGCAACTACAGTGGATGCGATGTCAGATATACTGTGTGTGTTGACATGAATACAGAGGGTGTGATATCACAGAGGGATGTGACGTCATACAGAGTGAATGTGATGTCACATGTACTTCACATGAAGTCATACATATTGTGGCTGTGATATCATACAAACAGTGGGGACCTATATCATCAGTAATCTGGGTGTGATGAGAGACCTACTGTGGGTGGGCAGTCAGATATAATGGCTGTGATGTGAGACAGAGTAGCTTTGATGTCATGAACACACTGTTGTGATGTCAGAAAGCCTGGGTGTGATGTCGTATATAGTGCATAATGAGCCAAGCCTATAGTGTGTGTGATATAATACACACAGTTTGTGTTATATCAGTGACACAAAGGGTGTGATGGAACAAATACAGATACGGAGGGTGTGATGTCAGATATACTGTTTGTATCGTCTCAACACTGTGTGTTTTATGTCAAATATATTGGATATGGATTCATAAAACCCAGTGGGTGTGACGTTACAGATAAAGTGGCTGTGATGTCAGAGGTATAGGGGATGAGGTGTCCTAAAACCGTGGATATGATGTCACATATAGGAGATCTGATGTGATGAATGCAGTATCTGTGATGTCTTAAAGCTGAGGATTGATGTCATAAAATGTGAATGTGATGTCCTGTAGAGTGTGTATGATGTCATATGATTGCCAAGTGTGATGTCTTCCATAATTGTGGTGATGTCATCGAAACAGAGAGGCTGACGACACAGATACAGTGTTTGTGATGTCCAATATAATGGGTGAGATGTCAGGTATAGTAGGCGTCATGTCATGAAAGCAGTATGGGTGCTATCATATACATTGGATATGATGTAACCAATGTACTGGATGTGATGTCATATATTTAGGTGCCTGATGTCATACAGATTTCCGGTGATGTCATGCATACTGAGTAATTTGTCCTACATAGAGTGTGTGTGATGTCATGCAGAGCGTGTGGGTAGTATAATTGATACACTGGGTTTGATGACACAGATACCGTGGAGGTAGTGTCAGATATAGGGGGTGAGATATCAGATGTAACGTTTGTGTTGTCTTGCGTGTGTGGTCAGATATAGTGTGTGTGATGTCATGAATGCAGTGGATGTCATGTGATGAGTCCAATGGCGTGAGTTCATAAAGAGAGTGGATGTGACGAAATGTATCGTGCATCAGATGTCATACATGAAGTGGGTGTGATATCATACAAACAGTTGGCCAGAGGTCACCAATAGAGTGGATTCAATGTCAGCAATAGTGGGAGTGATGTCATGAGTACAGTGCATGTGATGTCATAAATAATTTGTGATGTCATTAAATGTGGATGCGATGCCTTGTAGAAAGTATATGATGGTATACATGTAGTGGGTGTGAGGTCATACATACAAAGGGTGTGATATCATTGAAAGAGTGGGTGAGATGAAACAGATACAGTGGCTGTGATGTTAAAAATAGATTGAATGTGATGTCGTATACATCGGATATGATGTCGCCTTACATAGCGCATGAGATCTCATAAATACAGTTGGTGTGATGTCCTCCATACAGTGGATGTGATGACCCAGATACAATGGATACAATGTCAAATAGAGTGTGTGTGATGACGTAGAAACTGTGATTTCATGTCATAAACTGAGGATATGATGACTTGTATGGTGCAAATGTCGCCATACGTATGCCGAGTGTGATGCCATTGAAAGAGTAGGCGTGATATCAGTGGAGAGGTTGTGATGGCAAAGAAACAGTGGGAGGAATGTCTGGTACAGTGGGTGTGATATCATGCCTGAAGTGGATGTTGCAACATAAATTCTGTGGTTTGGTGTAATAGAGAGGATATGATGTCATCTGAAGCGCAAATGATATTATATATCTGGCGAGTGTGGTCTCAACAACACACAATGTTGTGATGTCATATATTGTGGATATGATGTCATAAATAGAGTGGATAGGATGTCCCACGTATACTTGCTGTGATATGATAAATAGAGTGGCTGTGATATCATTGGTAGAGTGGGTGGGATAACAGATACAGTGCAAGTGATGTCAGATACAGTGGGTGTGATGTCTGGTATAGTGGACTTGATGTCGTAAATAAAGTGGTGTGAGGTCATAAAGAGTGGATGTGATGTCATATGTAGTACATATGATGTCATACATATAGTGGCTGTGATGTCATACATACACTGGGTTAGATAAAATTGGTACATTGCGTGTGTTGACCCAGATACAATGCGTGTGATGTCAGACATAGTGGCTGTGAAGTTACACAATGGTTGTGTTGTTATAAAACTGCGTGTGATGACATATAAAGTGGATATGTCATAAACTTAGAGTGTGTGATATAATAGATAGGGTCACTGTGTGATGTCACATATAGAGTGAATGTGATATCATACACAGTAGATGACATGTCATATCGTATATAGTCCGTGTGATGTCATGAATAGAGTTCATGTGATGTCATAAATACTAAGGATTGTTGTCATAAAGTGTGGATTTGTTGTCATGTATAGGGCATACGATGGCATACATATGCCAGCTGTGAACTCATACATAGTTGAAGTGGTGTCGTCGACAATGTGTGTTTGATGACATATACAGTGGATGTGATGGCAGTTATAACGGGTTTGAAGACAGATATAGAGCTTGTGTAGTCATACACACAGAGTGGATGAGATCATATACGGTGGATATGATGTCATAAACATAGTGGGAGCCATGACAGGTAAACAATCGTATGATATTATCAAGAGTGGATTTGATGTCTTATAACGTGCCTATAGTGTCATACATGCAGTGGCTGTGATATCACACGTACTTTGGGTCTAATATAATCATTCCAGTGAGTGTGATTACACCGATATAATGGCTGTGATGTCGGATACAGTGGTTTTGTTGTCATTCATACACCATGTGAGATGTCATATATACCGAGTATGATGTCAAAAACATAGTAGGTGTCTTGACACAGTTATAGCGGCTGTCATGTCACGACTATAGAGCATGTGGTGTCATAAACAGTGTATGTGATGTTTTGAATAGAGTGGATGGGATGTCATGAATACAGTCTTGAGATGTCATAAAGTGTGGCTGTGATGTCACATATAATGAATACGATGTCATACATAGAGTGGTTTTTGATATCGCACATATTGCAGGTGTGGTATAATCAACACACTGCAAGTAATGACGCAACTACAGTGGATGCGATGTCAGATATACTGTGTGTGTTGACATGAATACAGAGGGTGTGATATCACAGAGGGATGTGACGTCATACAGAGTGAATGTGATGTCACATGTACTTCACATGAAGTCATACATATTGTGGCTGTGATATCATACAAACAGTGGGACCTATATCATCAGTAATCTGGGTGTGATGAGAGACCTACTGTGGGTGGGCAGTCAGATATAATGGCTGTGATGTGAGACAGAGTAGCTTTGATGTCATGAACACACTGTTGTGATGTCAGAAAGCCTGGGTGTGATGTCGTATATAGTGCATAATGAGCCAAGCCTATAGTGAGTGTGATATAATACACACAGTTTGTGTTATATCAGTGACACAAAGGGTGTGATGGAACAAATACAGATACGGAGGGTGTGATGTCAGATATACTGTTTGTATCGTCTCAACACTGTGTGTGTGTTTTATGTCAAATATATTGGATATGGATTCATAAAACCCAGTGGGTGTGACGTTACAGATAAAGTGGCTGTGATGTCAGAGGTATAGGGGATGAGGTGTCCTAAACCGTGGATATGATGTCACATATAGGAGATCTGATGTGATGAATGCAGTATCTGTGATGTCTTAAAGCTGAGGATTGATGTCATAAAATGTGAATGTGATGTCCTGTAGAGTGTGTATGATGTCATATGATTGCCAAGTGTGATGTCTTCCATAATTGTGGTGATGTCATCGAAACAGAGAGGCTGACGACACAGATACAGTGTTTGTGATGTCCAATATAATGGGTGAGATGTCAGGTATAGTAGGCGTCATGTCATGAAAGCAGTATGGGTGCTATCATATACATTGGATATGATGTAACCAATGTACTGGATGTGATGTCATATATTTAGGTGCCTGATGTCATACAGATTTCCGGTGATGTCATGCATACTGACTGAGTAATTTGTCCTACATAGAGTGTGTGTGATGTCATGCAGAGCGTGTGGGTAGTATAATTGATACACTGGGTTTGATGACACAGATACCGTGGAGGTAGTGTCAGATATAGGGGGTGAGATATCAGATGTAACGTTTGTGTTGTCTTGCGTGTGTGGTCAGATATAGTGTGTGTGATGTCATGAATGCAGTGGATGTCATGTGATGAGTCCAATGGCGTGAGTTCATAAAGAGTGGATGTGACGAAATGTATCGTGCATCAGATGTCATACATGAAGTGGGTGTGATATCATACAAACAGTTGGCCAGAGGTCACCAATAGAGTGGATTCAATGTCAGCAATAGTGGGAGTGATGTCATGAGTACAGTGCATGTGATGTCATAAATAATTTGTGATGTCATTAAATGTGGATGCGATGCCTTGTAGAAAGTATATGATGGTATACATGTAGTGGGTGTGAGGTCATACATACAAAGGGTGTGATATCATTGAAAGAGTGGGTGAGATGAAAACAGATACAGTGGCTGTGATGTTAAAAATAGATTGAATGTGATGTCGTATACATCGGATATGATGTCGCCTTACATAGCGCATGAGATCTCATAAATACAGTTGGTGTGATGTCCTCCATACAGTGGATGTGATGACCCAGATACAATGGATACAATGTCAAATAGAGTGTGTGTGATGACGTAGAAACTGTGATTTCATGTCATAAACTGAGGATATGATGACTTGTATGGTGCAAATGTCGCCATACGTATGCCGAGTGTGATGCCATTGAAAGAGTAGGCGTGATATCAGTGGAGAGGTTGTGATGGCAAAGAAACAGTGGGAGGAATGTCTGGTACAGTGGGTGTGATATCATGCCTGAAGTGGATGTTGCAACATAAATTCTGTGGTTTGGTGTAATAGAGAGGATATGATGTCATCTGAAGCGCAAATGATATTATATATCTGGCGAGTGTGGTCTCAACAACACACAATGTTGTGATGTCATATATTGTGGATATGATGTCATAAATAGAGTGGATAGGATGTCCCACGTATACTTGCTGTGATATGATAAATAGAGTGGCTGTGATATCATTGGTAGAGTGGGTGGGATAACAGATACAGTGCAAGTGATGTCAGATACAGTGGGTGTGATGTCTGGTATAGTGGACTTGATGTCGTAAATAAAGTGGTGTGAGGTCATAAAGAGTGGATGTGATGTCATATGTAGTACATATGATGTCATACATATAGTGGCTGTGATGTCATACATACACTGGGTTAGATAAAATTGGTACATTGCGTGTGTTGACCCAGATACAATGCGTGTGATGTCAGACATAGTGGCTGTGAAGTTACACAATGGTTGTGTTGTTAAAAACTGTGTGATGACATATAAAGTGGATATGTCATAAACTTAGAGTGTGTGATATAATAGATAGGGTCACTGTGTGATGTCACATATAGAGTGAATGTGATATCATACACAGTAGATGACATGTCATATCGTATATAGTCCGTGTGATGTCATGAATAGAGTTCATGTGATGTCATAAATACTAAGGATTGTTGTCATAAAGTGTGGATTTGTTGTCATGTATAGGGCATACGATGGCATACATATGCCAGCTGTGAACTCATACATAGTTGAAGTGGTGTCGTCGACAATGTGTGTTTGATGACATATACAGTGGATGTGATGGCAGTTATAACGGGTTTGAAGACAGATATAGAGCTTGTGTAGTCATACACACAGAGTGGATGAGATCATATACGGTGGATATGATGTCATAAACATAGTGGGAGCCATGACAGGTAAACAATCGTATGATATTATCAAGAGTGGATTTGATGTCTTATAACGTGCCTATAGTGTCATACATGCAGTGGCTGTGATATCACACGTACTTTGGGTCTAATATAATCATTCCAGTGAGTGTGATTACACCGATATAATGGCTGTGATGTCGGATACAGTGGTTTTGTTGTCATTCATACACCATGTGAGATGTCATATATACCGAGTATGATGTCAAAAACATAGTAGGTGTCTTGACACAGTTATAGCGGCTGTCATGTCACGACTATAGAGCATGTGGTGTCATAAACA
>JAJLRB010000350.1:0-82346 GCA_020976825.1 Odocoileus hemionus
CTATATGACATACACACCCACGGTTTATGACATCTCAACCCCTATACCTTGACATCACAGCCAGTCTAATCTCTAACATCACATCAAAATATGGTTCTGAATTCATATCTACTGTATTTGACATGAAACACACCGTTTTAAGACCAATACAACCACTCTATCTGACAGATATAACCTTCATATCTGTATTTGTGTGATGACAGCCACTTCTGTTGAGATATAACACACACTGTATGTAGCACATCACACATAATATATGCATATGAACAATATGCACTTTATACGACATCACACCGATGCTGTATGACATCAAATCACTCTATTCATGAGATCAAATCTACTTTATCTCACATCACACCCTTTATATCTGACAGCACATCCACTGTACCTGTGTCCATCACACACAGATTATCGATCATATAACCCCCATTGTATGTATGATACCACAGCCACAATGTGCATCATTCATGACATCTTATGAACTACATATAAGACATCACATCCACTCTGTATCATATCACAGCACTCTATGACATCACACCCACTGTTCTCATGTCATCACACCCAGTATGTCTGACATCGCATCCACTGTACCTGGGTCATTACTGAGTATATTGATTATACCACACCAGCATTATGTGTGATATCAAACCCACTATATGTATGACATCCTATGATTAGTTTGTGACATAACACCCACTCTTTATGACATCACAAGACTGTATTCATGGCAACACACCCACTGTATTCATGACACCACACCCACTGTATATGACATCACGTACACTCTACTTGTGACATCACAGCCACTGTAATTATGACAAGACACCTGCTATGCTTTAGACATCATACTCAGTAAAATAACATCTCACATGTTATATGAATGGGAACACTACCACTGTGTCCGATGTCATGGCCCATATTCCATTCAGGACATCATATCCACTAGATACGTTCGCACCCACACTGTGTATGACTACACAAGCTCTATGTCTGTCTTGAAACCCGTTCTAACTGCCATCACATCCACTGTATATGTCATCACACCCACTTTGTTGACGCTATCACACCAACTATGGAAGAGATCACAGGTGGCAAATGTACTGCCATCAATGCACTACGCATGACATCATATCCACACTCTATGACAACAATCCTCAGTATTTATGACAGCACATGCACTGTATTCATGACATCACATGCATTATATACGATATGACATTTCATCTACTGTGTATGATATCACATTCACTATATAAGCGACATCATAAAATGACTCTATCTATGAGATCACACACTCTACCTGTATGACTTATCTACTTTATATGGCATCACACAGAGTGTTATGAGAACAAAATCATTGTGCACTTCACAGACACCATATCTGACATCACACCCACTGTATCTGTGTCGTCACAGCAAATGTATCAATTTTAATCAATCCCAGTGTGACATCACCTCCACTGTATATATGAAAATCATATGCAATACCTATGACATCAAATCCACTCTTTACGACATCCCACCACTTTATTTATGACATCAGGTCCACTATATCTGACCTCACATCAACTGGATCAGTGTCGTCACACCCTGTCTATCGATGATATCTCAACCAATATATATATGATTTCACATTCAGTATACGTGTGACATCCTATCAACTATATTTATGATATCACACCCACTCTGTATAACATCACAAACCTCTGTGTTGCTGACACCACACTCGGCATATGTATGATATCACTTGCACTGTAGATGGCATCACATCCTTTTATAACAGTAAACCACAGTAATTATGATGTCACATCCACTTCAGACATGACGTCACACCCACTATATGAGACAGAACACTGACTGTATCTTTGCCATCACAACCTCTCCACTGATATCACACACAATTTTATGTGACATCACACCCACTCTATGTGTGACAATCATATGCACTCTATAACATCACATCTACTCCTTAAGTCTTCACTAACCACTGTCCTTATGATGTCACAACAACTATATATGAAAACACATCCAGTATGTATGGCAATATATACCCTACACATGTGACATCACAGCAAATAATCTGTTTCCTCACACCCACTGTATTGACAACGTCCCACCTATACTGTGTATGACATCACACTCTGCGTATGTATAGCATCCTTGCACTGTAGAAACAAATCACATGCTCACGTTACGAAATCAAACCACCATTTCGAAGGCATCACACACAGTATATTTGACATCATATCCACAGTATCTCCGTCTATTACATCCACTCTATTGATGATATCACAACAACTGTATTTATGAGGTCTCTTCCGCTATATATGATTGACATCCTATCCATTGTATACAATACATATTCACTATTTTTTGTTACAACACAACCACTGTATCTCTGTCTCACACACCAACTCTTTCTGCATCTTATCACACCCTTTGTATGTACGACATCACACCCCTGTTTGCATGACATCATAAACACTATTTAAGGCATCATCACATCCTCATTTTATGACATGACTCACACAGATGACACACACGTGTGTATCGATGTACCTCTGTGTCGATGACATCACAACAAGTATATAAGTCATGACACGGCACACATATGAAATCATACACATTCTACATGATATCACATTCACACTTTATGACATCAATGATCAGTATTTATGACATGACAAACACTGCATTCATGACATCAGATCCCCTCTATATGACATCACACCCACGGTTTATGACATCTCAACCCCTATACCTGTGACATCACAGTCAGTGTATCTCTAACATCACATCCAATATGGTTCTGAACTCATATCTACAGTATTTGACATGAAACACACCCTTTTAAGACAATACAACCACTCTATCTGCCATTATAACCTTCATATCTGTATTTGTGTGATCACAGCCACTCTATTGATGATATCACACACACTGTATGTAGGACATCACACATAATATATGTATGGAACAATATGCACTATATACGACATCACACCGATGCTGTATGACATCAAATCACTCTATTCATGAGATCAAATCTACTTTATCTCACATCACACCCTTTATATCTGACAGCACATCCACTGTACCTGTGTCATCACACACAGATTATCGATCATATAACCCCCATTGTATGTATGATACCACAGCCACAATGTGCATGACATCTTATGAACTATATAAGACATAACATCCACTCCGTAACATATCACACCACTCTATGACATCACACCCACTGTTCTCATGTCATCACTCCCAGTATGTCTGACATCGCATCCACTTTACCTGGGTCATTACTGAGTATATTGATTATACCACACCAGCATTATGTGTGATATCAAACCCACTATATGTATGACATCCTATGATTAGTTTGTGACATAACACCCACTCTTTATGACATCACAAGACTGTATTCATGGCAACACACCCACTCTATTCATGACACCACACCCACTGTATATGACATCACGTACACTGTACTTGTGACAACACAGCCACTGTAATTATGACAAGACCCCTGCTATGCTTTTAGACATCATACTCAGTAAAAATAACATCTCACATGTTATATGAATGGGAACACTACCATTGTGTCCGATGTCATGGCCCATACTCCATTGAGGACATCATATCCACTAGATACGTTCTCACCCACACTGTGTGTATGACTACAAAAGCTCTATGTCTGTCTTGAAACCCGTTCTAACTGCCATCACATCCACTGTATATGTCATCAAACCCACTTTATCGACGCCATCACACCAACTATGGAAGAGATCACATGTGGCATATGAATGCCATCACATGCACTACGCATGACATTATATCCATACTCTACGACAACATTCCTCAGTAATTATGACAGCACATGCACTGTGTTCATGAAATCACATGCATTATACACGATAGACATTTCATCTACTGTGTATGATATCACATTCACTATATAAGCAACATAATATAATGACTCTATCTATGAGATCATACACTCTACCTTTATGACTTATGTACTTTATATGGCATCACACAGAGTGTTATGAGAACAAAATCATTGTGCATTTCACAGACACCATATCTAATATCACACCCACTGTATCTGTGTCATTATAGCAAATGTATCAATTTTATCAATCCCAGTGTGACATCACCTCCACTATATGTATTAAATCATATGCAATACCTATGACATCAAATCCACTCTTTACGACATCACACCACTTGGAAAAACCTATTTTTCCCCCAAAATTTTTACTGAATCCCCAAATTTTTTACTCACCCCCCTTTTTAAAAAACTGTTTTCCCCCCAAAAAACCCCAAAATTTTTCCCCTTTTTTCACCACCCTTTATTACCCAACTTTTTTTAAAACCTACTCTTTTTCCAACACTTATTTGGGCAAACAAAAAAATCTTTTTTTAAAAAACCCCCAAAAAACAAAAAAATACCCAAAAAAACCCCATTATTAAAACCCCCTTCTTTTAACTCACCCTTTAAAATCCTCCTTAAAACCACATCCCCGGGGAAAAAAAAACCTCCAAGGACTTTTAAAAATTTTTTTTAATCCAGTATTCCAAACCATTTGTTAAAAAAATTTTTTTATTTGAACCCCTTTCCCAAATTTTAAAAAATAAACCCCTTTTTAACAACCCTTTTTTGCCCAAAAACGTTCTTCTTTACCCCTTTTTTTTTTAAAAACACACCCTTTTTTAGAATCCCCTTTTTGGGGGTTTTTTACTTTCATTTCATCATTTATTGACCCAAAAAGGGTTTCTCCCTTTCCCCCAAAAATTTTTTAATTATCCCCCTTTTTTAAACCCCCCTTTTTTAAAAAACAAAAAATTTTTCATCAACCCCCTTTTTTTTATACTTTTCATCCTTATCATTTTTAAAAAACCCCCTTTCCCCCTTTTTTTTCCACTTTTTAAAAAAAAATTTAAGGTCAACCCTTAAAAAAAACTTTTTTTTTTTCCAAATTTTTTAAAAAAAACCCAGTTTTTCAAAAGGTTTCAAAAACCCCCCTTTTTAAAAGAAACCACCTTAATAAACCCTTTTGGGAACTAAAAAAATTTTTTTCCCCAAACCTTTTTAAACAAATTTTTAAAATTACCCAATTTAAAAACAAATTTTTGAAATGAACGTCTAAACCAAATTCCCCAAATTTTAACCCCCCTTTTTTTGCCCTCACCAGAAAAAACCTTTATATTTTTTTTTGTCAACAACAATTTAACTGACCCCAAAATTTGAAAATAACAATTTTTTTCCCTACATTCAACACTTTATGGAAAAAAAATTTGGGTTTTTTTAAAACAAAAAATTTACAGTAACCCCCAAAAAAAAAACCAATTTTTACTTTTCATAAAAAATTTTTTAAAATCCCCAATGTTTTAACCCCTAACCTTTTTTTCTAAAAAAAATTTTAAATTAAAACCCCCACTTTTAAACAAACCCTGTTTCCCATTAATAAACCCAAATTTTTTAAATTTTAAAATTAAAACCCCCTTTTTTCCCCCCCCAAAAAAATTTTTTCCCCAAACCTTTTTTATATAAATCTTTTGAATTTAAACCCCCCCCAAATTAAAATTTAAAAATTTGTTTTCCCCCAAAAAATTTCGCAAACCCCGGTATTTTTTCCCCCCAAAACAAAATTTTATTTTTAAAACCCCTTTATTTAAAAACCCCCCAAAACCTGCTAACCCTTTTTAAACCCAATTTTCCCCCAAACCCCCGGGTTAAAATTTTTTTTTCCCCCCCCAAATTTTAACCCCCCTTAATAAAAACTGTTTTTTTTTACCAACCCCAAATTTTTTTTTAAAATTTTTTTGGGAAATTATTTTTCCCCCCCCCCCTTTTTTTTTCCCCCAAAAATAAATTTTTTGGGAAAATTTTAAAACCCACCCCTTTTGACATCAAACCCCTTAAAAACCCAACTTTGGGACAAAAACCCCTGTTTTTTAATTTGGCTTTTTTTGGGAAAAACCCTAATAAACCCACTGGTTTTTTTTAAAAAAAATTTTCCCCTTTTTATGGCCAAAATTTTCCCCTTCCCCCCCCCCATTTATATATTTTACCCCCCCTTTTTTCCCCACACCCCATTTTTGAAGAAAACCCTTTTCCCTTTTTACAAACATAAAGGGCCCCCCCCCTATGAAAAATCCATGCACCCATAATTATCCCCAACCAATAAAAACCCCCTTTTAACCCTTTTTAAAAAAACCGTTATTTTTGGGTTTCTTTTATAAACACATTCCTTTTTTGGAATCATTAGTTTAAAAAATAAATTACAATTTTTCCTTTAAACTACCAATTTTTGAAAAATAATTGCAACACAAAATTTGAAAAAAATTTTGTTTCCAAAAACAAAATTTTAACCCCCATTTTGGCATTACAAAAATAAAAATTTTATCAATCCTTGACCCACCCCCATATAAATTTAAATAAATTATAAATCAAAAAAATTTACCCTCCACACACCCTTTTTTTTCCCCCTTTTAAAACAAATTTTTTTCTTTTTGTTTAACCTTAAAATTTATACAAATTTGTAATCCCCAACCCTTTTGGGCAAAACCCCCCTTGTATAATTTAAAAATTGGGTATAAATTTTTTTTAACCCTTCCGAAAACCCCCTTTTTTAAAAACCCTTTTTAAAGGCAAAAACCAAACCAACCCATTAAACGCCCACTTTTTAAACCCCACCCCCATATAAAAAACTATTTAAAACCCTTTTTAAATTCCCCTATTCCAAAATTTTAAAAACCCCCATTTATTTGACCCTTTTTAATAACACCCTTGGGCACACAAAGTTTTTCCACATTTTTAAAAACCCAAATATTGGAAAAAATCCCCCAAAATTTTACAAAAATTTTTTTCAAACCCCTTATTTAAACAAACCGAACATCACCCTTGAAAAATCCCCTTTAAAACCCCACATAATTTTGAAATACCCAATTTTTTGGGGGGCCCCCTTATTGGATCACCCCTTTTTTTCCCTTCCCTATTTAAAAAACCTTATTTTTCCCCCTTTTTTTAACCCTTTTAAAAAAATTTTCACCCTTTTTACCAAAACCCCCCTTTTCCCTCACAAACCCTTTTTTTAAAAACCCTTTTTTGGCATCAACCCTTTTTTGACATAAAAAAAATTGTTGGGATCCCTTGTTATCAAAAAATTTATTCATAACTTCCCCCCCCCCTTTTTTAAACCAAAAATAAATACAAAACCCCCTTTTTTTTCCCCTTTAAAACCCCCCATTAAAACTTGCTCACCAACACTAATTTAAAATCTTTTTTTTAAAAAACCCCCCCCAAAATTCCCCTTTTTTCCCCCCTTTATCTGGTTTTCCCCCCTTTTTTCCCCCAATTTTTTCAACCAAAAATAAAACCCCCTTTAAAACCAACCTTTTAACCCATGAATTTTTCTAAACCCTTTCTTCCCCTTTTTTTTTGGGGAAATTGGTTTTAAACAAATTTTTGGGGAAAATCCCCTTTAAAATCACCCCAACCCTTTTTTTGCAACAATTATTTTCCTCCCAAAAAAAAAAAATTTTGTTTTACCCTTTATTTAAAAATTAAACTTTTAAAATTAAACATAAATTTTTTTTTAAATAAAAACTTTTCAGATCAGTTTTTCATAACAAAAAATCATTTAAACCCACCTATTTAAAACACACAAATACATCCAATTTTTAAACCTACTTAAAGTATGCTAACAACCCCTTTAAAAAACCCTTACTTTTTTTAAAACCCTTATTTTTACAACATCTTTAATACCAAAGTTTGGGAAAACAATTTATTTTAAAAAATTAAAAAACTTAAAAAATACAAATTCCCCTTTTAAAAACCCCTTTTTAAAAACCCCTTTTTTGAACAAACATTTATTCATACCCAAATTTACAAACCCCCTTATTTACACACCAAATGGGATAAAAAATTTTTATTTAACCCCAAAACCTTTATTAAACACCCCTAAATTCCCAAACCCCCCTTTTTTCCCCAGTTTTGTATTCCCCTTTTTTTGAAACCCCCCCAAAAAATACTTTATGATTATTAAAACCCCCCCAAAACCCCCTTTTTTGAAACCCCCAAAATTTTTAGAAAAACCCCCCTTTTTTAAAACAACCCTTTTTGGGCCACCCTTTTTGAACCAACCCCCCAAAAAACAAAACCCCTTTTTTTTAAAAACAATTTTTTAAAACCCCCATTTTAAAGGGGAAAAAAAAAATGTTTAAAGAAAACCCCCCTTTTTGAACCCCCCCACTATAGCCCCCCCCTTTTTTTTTTCACCCCCTGTTTTAAACCCCAAGCTTCATTTTTTTAAAACCCTTTTACCCCAAAAAAATGAAAGGGAAAACCACTTTTGGAAAGGGTTCCCCCCTAGGAATTTAAAAAAATTCCCAAAACCCTTTTTTTTACAACCCAGTTTTTTAACCCCAAAAAAAATTAATTTTTACTCATCCCCCCATTTTACTTTTAAAACATTTAAAAATTTTAAAAAAATCTAACTTAGAAACACTTTTAAAGCAACCCAAAAATTTTTAAAAAATTTTTCCAAATTTCTTTCCCAACAAACTTTTTTTCACAAAATTATCTTTTTTTCCCCCTGTAATTTACAATATTTAATAACCCACTAAAAAAACTTTTAGGAAACCCCAAACCTTTTAAAATACTTAATTTTTAAATCCACACTATTTTCCTCCCCCCTTTTTGTGTTTTCCCCCCCATTAAAAATACAAAAATTGTTTCTTCCCAAAAAACCCTAAACCAAATTTTTTAAACCCCCCAAAATTTTAAAATTTAAAAAACCCCTTTCCCCAAAAATAAAAATAATTTTTATTAATCCCTTAATTTTTCCCCAAACCCCTTATGGCACAACCCCCTTGAAAACCCCCCCCCAAACAACTATTTTTTTCAACCCTTCTTTTTAAACAAACTTTTAAAATTTTTTTTCCCTTCCCCAAAAAACCCCCTTTTTTTCACACCCTTTTGGGTTTAAAAAAATGGCATACACCAAAAAGTTTTTAAAAATTGACATCCACAAAATTGGGGCAAATCCCGGTATTTTAAACCCCCCTTTTACCCCCCCCCCCAAAAAAAACCCCTTTGGGAAACAAACAAAAGAATAAACCCCCTTTTTTTTTAAAAATTTTTTTCAACCACATTTAGTTCCCCTATTAAAGAAAAACCTTTGTATTAAAATTTCCCTAAATTTTTTTAACAAATTAATTTTTCCCAAATTTTTTTTTTAACCCCCAAAAAAAATTTTTTTCAACTTTTTAAATAAAACCCCCTTTTAAGACCCCACTTTTATAATAAACATTTAAGGACCACCATAAAATTTCATACATTTATTATTTTCATCAAACCATTTTAAAAAAAGGGGCTTTCCCCTTTTTTTTCCATATTACAAACCCTTTTTCCTTTTTTCAAACCACCCCTTTTTTTTTTCCCCCAAAAAACAAAGGGGCCCCCTTTTGAAACCCTCCATTTTTGCTTACATTTTTTAACCATTTTATTTTCCCCCCCAAAATTTATTTATCCCCCAAAAAGGGCACCCATAATTTTTTAAGGGGGGGTTTTTCAAACCCCCTTTTAAAAATTCAGAAACAAAATAATAAATAATAAATTAAATTTTCACTTACTTTGGCCCAAAATTTTATTTTACCACAAAATTTTTTGAAAACCTTATTTTTTCCCCATAAAACCCTTTTTAAAACCCCCTTTAAAACAAAAACCCAAAATTTCCCAACCAAAAACATTTTACTGTCCCTTTTTAAAACAATTTTCAAAACCCCCCAAAAAAATTTCTTATTTACCCCATTCCGTTTTTGACAAAAATCTTTTCCTTAACCCCTTAAAACCAAACCAAATTTTTTTTAACTATTTTTTGAATAAAATCTTTTCCCAAAAAAACCCCCCATTAAACCATTTCCCTTTTTTTGAAAAAACCCCCTTTTTTAAAACAACCAGGGTTTAACCAATTTTTTTTTGTTGGTTTTTTTGAACCCACAAAGCTTAGGCTAAAAAATATAAATTAAATTTTACACTCCCAACCCATTTTGAACCAAAATCCCTTTTTGAAAAAACACTTTTAAACTTTTTATTGCCCCCCCTTAACTTATTTTAAAAATTTTTTCCCCCCCCCCCCCAAAATAAAATTTAAAAAACCCCCAAAAAAAACCCAAAAAACCCCCTGGGGGGAAACCCCTTTTTATAACCCCCCTTTTGGTTTTTCCCCTTTTTAAACATTTCCCCTTTTTTAAAAATTTTTTAAAAAAACCCCCATTTTTGAAAAAACCCCTTTATTTGACACAAATTTTTAAAACCCCTTTTTTTGGAAACCAAACTTATTTGGAAAACCCCCTCTAAACCCAACCCTTTAACCCTTAAATTATTTGAAAACAACCCCCCTTTTCCCTTTTTTTTCCCCCCTTTTTCTTTATCATGGGAAAAACCCCCCAATTTTAAAGAAACACATTTTCCCCAAAGAAAAACCCCCTCATAATTTTTCCCCTTTGGTTTAAAAAAGACTTAAAACCCTAAAACCCCAATTTTTTTTTTTTCCCCCCCCCCCCCCCCCCCCCCCCCCCCCCCCCCCCCCCCCCCCCCCCCCCCCCCCCCCCCCCCCCCCCCCCCCCCCCCCCCCCCCCCCCCCCCCCCCCCCCCCCCCCCCCCCCCCCCCCCCCCCCCCCCCCCCCCCCCCCCCCCCCCCCCCCCCCCCCCCCCCCCCCCCCCCCCCCCCCCCCCCCCCCCCCCCCCCCCCCCCCCCCCCCCCCCCCCCCCCCCCCCCCCCCCCCCCCCCCCCCCCCCCCCCCCCCCCCCCCCCCCCCCCCCCCCCCCCCCCCCCCCCCCCCCCCCCCCCCCCCCCCCCCCCCCCCCCCCCCCCCCCCCCCCCCCCCCCCCCCCCCCCCCCCCCCCCCCCCCCCCCCCCCCCCCCCCCCCCCCCCCCCCCCCCCCCCCCCCCCCCCCCCCCCCCCCCCCCCCCCCCCCCCCCCCCCCCCCCCCCCCCCCCCCCCCCCCCCCCCCCCCCCCCCCCCCCCCCCCCCCCCCCCCCCCCCCCCCCCCCCCCCCCCCCCCCCCCCCCCCCCCCCCCCCCCCCCCCCCCCCCCCCCCCCCCCCCCCCCCCCCCCCCCCCCCCCCCCCCCCCCCCCCCCCCCCCCCCCCCCCCCCCCCCCCCCCCCCCCCCCCCCCCCCCCCCCCCCCCCCCCCCCCCCCCCCCCCCCCCCCCCCCCCCCCCCCCCCCCCCCCCCCCCCCCCCCCCCCCCTTTCTAATGCATCCACTTTACTGGTCATTTGTTATTGTTATCCACACCAGCATTATGGTTGTATCAACCACTATATATGACATCCTATGATTAGTTTGTGACATAACACCCACTCTTATGACTAAAGAGTATTCATGGCAACACACCCCTATTCAGAACCACACCCACTGTATATGACACACTACATGTACTTGGGCAAACAGCCACTGTAATAGACAGACCCCTGCTATGCTTTAGACATCTTTCTCAGTAAAATACACTCACAGTTAATATGGGAAACATACCTTGGTCGATGTCATGGCCTCTCCATTGGCATCATATCAAGATCGTTCCACCCACACTGTGGTATGACTACACATCTATGTCTGTCTTGAACCGTTCTAAGCCATCACACCACTGTATATGTCATCAAACCCACTTTATCGACGCCTCACCAACTATGGAAGGATCACATGGGCATATAATGCCATCAATGCACACGCATGACATTTTATCATACTCTACGCAACTTCCTCAGTAATTATGACAGCACAGCACTGTATTCATGAATCACATGCATTATACACGATAGACATTTCATTACTGTGTATGATATCCATCACTATATAAACATAATATAATGACTCTATCTATGAGATCATACCTCTACTTTATGACTAGTACTTTATTGGCATCAACAGAGTGTTATGAGAACAAAATCATTGTGCATTCACAGACCCTTCTAATATCCACCGACGTATTGTGTCTCATAGCAAAAGTATCATTTTATAATCCCGTGTGACATCACCTCCCTAATTATGAAATATTCATCCTATGACATCAACACTCTTACGACAACACCTCTTAATTATGACATCCGTCACTAAAATTTACTCACATCAACTGGTTCGTTCGCAAACCAGTCTATCGATGTATCCAACCATATTATTATATCACATTCAGTATACTGTGACATCCTATCCACTATATTTTGACATCACCCACTGTAAACTCACAAACCTCTGTTGCGGAACACACTCGGCATATGTATATTCACTTGACTGGATGCATCACATCTCTTTATAACAGAAACCTCAGTTATTATCTGTCAATCCACTGCAACATGAGTCACACCCACCATATGAGCAGAACACTGATTATCTTGCATCAAACTCTCCCACGATATCACACACACTTTTTGTGACATCACACCCCTCTAGTGTGACATTAGCACTTAAAACTCACATCTATCTTAAGTCTTCCACGACTGTCTTATGATGTCACAACCACTATATTGAAAACATCAGTTTAGACAATTTACCTACACATGTGAATCACAGCAATATCTGTGTCATCACCACTGTATTGATACGTCCCCCACTCTGTGTATGACACACACTCTGCGTATGTTAGCATCCTTGACTGAGAACAAAACACATCTCACTTACGAAATCAACCACCATTTGAGGACACACACATAATTGACTCATATCAAGATCTCCTTATTACTTCACTCTTGATGATATACACACTGTATTTATAGGTCTTTCCGTATATATGATGCTCCATCCATTGTTAATACATATCACTATTTTTGTACAACACAACCACTGTATCCTGTCTCCACCAACTCTTCTATCTTTTACACCCTTGTATACGACACAACCCGTTTTGACATCAAAACCTTTAAAGGATCAAACTCATTTATGACAGCCACATTTTATGACATGCATGCGTGTACTCATGACATCACTCAAATATCTGACATTGCATCACGTATCTGTGTCATCACAACCCTCAATTATGATCTGACAACTTACATGAATACACCCATTTATGTATAATCCTATGCCTATACTAACGTCCATCCATCTTTATGATTCACACAGTCACTCATCGCATTACTATTGCATTGTGCATCCAGACATTTAGAGATCCAACATGACACAAAACTTATACTGGATCCACCCTTGTATCTGAGATATCCCTGATCGTGTCTCAAACATGTATCAATTATACCACCACCACTTGACGATATCCGCCACTTATGTATGACACCATATTCAGGATGAATGAGTGACATAAACTCTTTATCACCTAAGCCTATTGTATGACATCAAGGTAATTTTGACATCATATCCATTATTAATCCTAACTGCTTTCAGCAATGCAAGTATAGCATCTCACCACTATATTTGACTCACAGCCCTGATTTATGCCATCAAATGCCACACGTGTGTCGATGTACCTGTTCGATGACATACAACAGTAATAAGTCATGACCGCACATATGAATTACACATTTACAAAACTCACACTTTATGACATCATGATCAGTATTTATGACAGACAAACACTGATTCATGACATCAGATCCCTCTAGACATCCACCCACGGTTATGACATTCACCTTATGTGCATCACAGCGTTTCTCTAACTCACATCCAATATGGTTCTGAATCATATTATGTATTGACATGAAACACACCTTTTAAGACATACAACCACTCTATCTGCTTATAACCCATATTGTATTTGTGTGATCACACCACTCTATGATGAATCACACACACTGTGTAGGACATCACACATAATATATTTGAACAATATGCATAATACGACATCACACCGATGCGGATGACATAAATCACTCTATCATGAGTCAAATCTACTTTATCCACATCACCCCTTTATTCGAAGCAATCCACGACCTGTGTCACAACATTTCGATCATATACCCATTGTATGTTGATACACAGCCAAATGTGCATGACATCTTGATTTTAGCATACATCCATCTTTTCAATCACCTTATGACCAACCATGTTCTCATGTCACACCCAATGTTGACTCGCATCATTACTGGGTCATTACTGAGTATATTGATTTTACCACACCAGCATTATGTGTGTATCAAACCACTATATGTATACATCTATGATTAGTTTGGACTAACACCACTCTTATGCATCAAAGACTGTATTCTGCAAACACCACTCATTCTGACACCCACCCACTGTATATGAATCACGTACCTTACTTGACACACAGCCACTGTAATTTGACAGACCCTGCTAGTTTAGACATCATACTCGAAAAATACATCTCCATGTTATGAATGGGAACCTACCACTGTGTCCGATGTCATGGATATTCCCTTAGGACTCATATCCATAATAGTTCCCCACACTGTGTATACTACACAAGTCTATGCTGCTTGAAACCGTTCTAACTGCATCACATCCACTGTAACCGTCATCAACCACTTTTGACGCTCACACCAATATGGAAGAGATCAAGGTGGCAATTAGCATCATGCATAGCATGACATATCCACTCTAGACAACATCCTATTTATGACAGCAATGCACGTTTATAATCACATGCATTATATCGATAGACTTTACTACGGTTGATACACATTCTTATAAGCACTATAAATGACTATCTATGAGATCAACCTTACTTATGACTTATTATTTTATGGCATCACAAGGTGTTTGGAACAAATCATGTGCATTCACGACACATACTAATCACACCCACTGTATCTGTCTCAACAAATGTATCAATTTTATCAATCCAGTGTGACTCCCTCTGGTATATATGAAACATATCAAACCTTGACATCAAATCACCTTTAAATCCACCACTTTTTATGACTAGTCCACTAATTGCCCACATCAACTGGTCGTGTCGTCACCCCTTATCGATGATTCAACAATATATTATGATTACATTCATTACGTTGACATCTATAAATTATTTATGAATCAACCATCTGTATAACATCAAATTTTGTGTTGGCAACACTCGGCATAGTTGATTCACTTGCTTGATGCTCACATCCTTTAACAGAAACCCGTATTTGTGTACATCCCTTCAGACTGACGTCACACCAATAGAGACAAACTGACTGTTTTTGCCATCACAACCTCCATGATATCACACACATTTATGTGCATACACCCCTCTATGTGCGAAAGCACCTTAATACTCTATCTTAGTCTTCACACACTGTCCTTATGATTCACAACAAATATTATGAAAACATCCAGTATGTATGAATATATACCCTACACTGTAATCACAGCAAAAATCTGTTCTCACACCCTGTATTGACACGTCCCACCTATTCGTGTATGACATCACATCTGCTAGTATAGTCTTGACTGTGAAACATCACTGCTAGTTTCGAAATCAAACACCATTTCGAGGCATCCACACAGTATTTGACATCATATCCACAGTATCCCGTATTACCCACTCATGATGAATCACAACAACTGTATTTATGAGGTCTCTTCGTATATATGATGACATCTATCCTTGTAACAATCATTCACTATTTTGTTACAACACAACCACTGTATCTCTGTCCACACCAACTTTCCTTTCACACCCTTGTATGTACGACATCACACCCTGTTTGCTGCATCATAAACACTATTTAAGGCATACATCTCATTTTAGACATGACACCATTTTTGACATGCATGCATGTACTCATGAATCACTCAAAAATATCTAATGCATCACTATCTGTGTCATCAAACCCTAATTTGTTCGACAATTACCATGACACACACCCATTTTATGTATTAATCTTTGCACTAACTACGTCCTCCCCCTTTTGACTCACCATTCATATCCATTAACTCGATTGATTGGGGCACCAGACATTATATGAGATCCAACATGACACAAACGTTACGGATCTCACCATTGTATCTAGATACTCCACTGATCTGTGCTCAAAAGTGTATCAATATACCACCCACCTCTGACGATATCCGCACACTCTTGTTGACCCATTCGGATGATGACGTGATAAACTCTTTATCACCTTAAGCCTATAGATGACTCAAGCTAGTATTTTGACACATATCATATATATATCACAATACTGCTTTCAACAAGCAACGTCATACTGACATTCACACTTAAATTTTACATCAAGCCACTGTATTTATGCCATCACACAGATGACACACACGTGGTATCGGTACTCGTTCGATGAATCAACAAGTATATAAGTCGACCGGCACAATGAAACATACCATTTACATTTACATCAATTACACTTAGACATCAATGATGTTTTATGACATGACAACACTGATTCATGACATAGATCCCCTCTATATGACATCACCCCAGGTTTATGACATCTCAACCCCTTACGTGATCACGCAGTTTCTTAACATCACATCCAATATGGGTTTTGAATCTATCTACGTATTTGACATGAAACACCCTTTTAGACAATACAACATCTATCTCATTATACCTCATATCTGTATTTTGTGATCACACCATCTATATAATCAACACATGTGTAGGACATCACAATATATTGGAACAATATGCACTAATAGACATCACACGATGCTGTATGACATCAATCACTTATTCATGAGCAATCTACTTTATCACATCCCCCTTATATTGAAGCCATCCCTGACTGTGTCATCACACACAGATTTCGATCATATCCCATGTATGTGATACCCAAGCCAAATGTGCATGACATCTTTTAATAAAAGACATACATCACTCCTACTTCACACACTTATGACTCAACCCTGTTCATGTCATCACCCAGTATGTTGACTCGCATCACTTACTGGGTCATTCTGAGTTATTGATTATACCACACCAGCATTAGTGTGTATCAAACCACTATTTAGACATCCATGATTGTTTGTGACATACACCACTTTATGACATCAAAGACTGTATTCATGCAACACCATCTATCATGACACAACCACTGTATATGACATCCGTACACTGTATTGTGACACACAGCCACTGTAATTATGACAAGACCCTGTATGCTTTAGACATCATATCAGTAAAAAACATTCACATGTTTTGAATGGGAACACTACATGTGTCGATTCAGGCCCTATCTAGGAATCATATCCTGATCGTTCCACCCACACTGTGGTATGAACAAAGCTCAGTTGTCTGAACCCGTTCTAACTGCACACCGTAAGTCATCAACCCACTTTTGAGCATACACAACTATGGAGAGACCAGTGCAATGATGCTAATGCATACGCATGACAATATCCAACTAGACACATCCAGTATTATGCAGACTGCACTGTTTCATGAACACATGATATACCATAACATTTCTCTACTGGTATGAATCACATTCACTATATAAGCAACTAAAAGATCTATTATGAGATCAACACTCTCCTTATGACTATTACTTTATATGCATCAACGAGTGTTATAGAACAAATCATTGTGCATTCCGACCATATTATACACCACTGTATCTGTGTCTCAAGCAAATGTATCAATTTATCAATCCGGTGACATCACTCCCTTATTATGAATCTATCAATACCTTGCATCAATCCTCTTACACATCCACCACTTATTATGACACAGTCCACTAAATTTCTCACAAACGGTCGTGTGTCACACCGTTATCGTGATATCAACCAATTATATATGATTTCCCTTCAGTATAGGGGGCTCATCATATATTTATGAATCACACCATCTGTATAAATCAAACCCCTGTTTGCGACACACACTCGGCATATGTATATTCACTTGCACTGTAGATGCCACATCTTTTATACAGAAACCCAAATTTGTGTACATCCATCGACATGCGTCACACCCACTTATGAGACGAACACTGCTGATCTTGCCATCAAACCTCCACTGATTCACCACATTTTATGTGACATACACCCACTTATGTGGACACTATCACTCTAAACATCCATCTACTCTTAAGTCTTCACAACCCGCCTATATGTCACAACACTATATAAAAACACATCAGTTGTAGCAATATTACCTACACTGTGACATCACAGAATAATCTGTTCCCACCCTGTATTGAAGTCCACCTATCTGTGTATGACACACCTGGTATAATCCTCATGCAGAACCATCACATGCTCATACGAATCAAACCACATTTCGAAGGCACCACACAGTATTTGACATCATATCCCGTATCCCGTCTTTACTCCACTCTAGATGATACACAACACTGTATTTATGAGGTCTCTTCCGCTATAATGGACATCCTATCCCTTGTATACATACATATTCTATTTTTGTAAAACACAACATGTATCTCTGTTTACACAACTTTCTCTATCACCCTTGTAGACGACTCAACCCTGTTTGCATGAATCATAAACACTTTAAGGCATCACATTCCCTTTATGACATGACATCAATTATATTGACAGCATGCTGTACTTGACTCACTCAAAAATATTGACATTGCATCGACTGTTCTTTCATCACAACCCCTCTAAATTTTGATCTCGAACAACTGTACACATGACATCACACCCATTTTATGTTTATATCTAGCAATTTCATAAGTTCCATCATCCTTTATGATTCACCGTCACTCATGCATTACTCGATTGCATTGTGGGATCACAGACACTATATGAGACACACCTGCAACAAAATTTATATCTGCGATCTCACCCATGTATCTGAGATACATCCTGTTCTGTGTCTCAAACCAGTGTATCATTTCCACACCCCACTCTGACGAATCACGCAACTTATGTTGACAAATTCAGGATGATGAGTGACATAAAAAATCTTTATCACCTTAACCTATATGTATGACATCAGAGCTGTATATTTGTGCATCATATCCAATATATGTGATTCACATATACTGCTTCCAGAATGCAACGTCTATATGACATCTACACACTATATTTGACATCACAGCACTGTATTTTGCCATCAACAGATGACACACTGTGTATCGATGTTCTGTGTCGATGACATCACAACAAGTAATAAGTCATGAAGGACACATATGAAATCTCACATTCTACATGAATCACATTCACACTTATGCTCAATGATCATATTTATACATGACAAACACTGCATCATGCATCAATCCCTCTTATGACTCACACCACGTTTTGACACTCACCCCTATACCGTGACATCAACGTGTATCTTACATCCATCCAAAGTTCGAACATATTACGTATTTACATGAAACCACCCTTTAAGACAATACAACCCCTATCTGCATTATAACCTTCATATCTGTATTTGTGTGATCACAGCCACTTTTGTGATATCACACACACTGTAGTGGACTCACACATAATATATGTATGGAACAATATCACTATTACGACATCCCCGTGCTGTAGACATCAATCACTCTTTATGAGATCAATCACTTTATCTCAATCACACCTTTTATCTGCAGCAACAGTACCTGTGTCATCACCACAGATTATCGAATATAACCCATTGTGTATGTACACGCCCCAATGTGCATGACATTTTAACTTAAAGAAAACATCCCTCCGTACATATCACACCCTCTATGACACAACCATGTCTCTGTCATCACCCTATGTCTGACATCGCATCCACTTTACTGGGTCATTCTGGTATATTGATAACCACACCAGCTTATGTGTGATACAAACCACTATTTATGACATCTATGATTATTTGACTAACACCCACTCTTATGACATCACAAGACTGTATCTGGCAACACACCCCTCTTTCATGACACACACCCGTATATGACATCACTACACTTATGTGCAACACAGCCATGTAATATGACAAGACCCGCTTGTTTAGCACATACCATAAAAATAACATTCACTGTTTATGAGGGAACACACCAGTGTCCGATTCATGCCCATACTCATGGGACTCATATCCACTTAGTTCTCACCACATGTGTGTTGACACACAGCCCTTGTCTGTTTGAACCGTTCTAATGCCATAATCCTGTATATTCACAAACCCACTTTATCGACGCCATCACCCAATATGAAGAGATAAAATGCAATGATGCCATCACATGCACGCATGACATTTATCCATACTCTCGACAAAATTCCTCAGTATTATGACGCACTGCACTGTATTCATGAAATCAATGCATTATACGATAGCTTCATCTACTGTATGATATCACATTCCTATATAAGCAACATAATATAAGATCTATTAGAGATATACACTTACTTTGCTTATGTATTTATATGGCATCACCAGGTGTTATGAGAAAAAACTTGTGATTTACAGAACCATATCTAATATCACACCAGTATAGTTATCATAGCAAATATAATTTTCAATCCGGGGACATCACCTCCCTATATGTATGAAATCATATGCAATACCTGCATCAATCACTTTAGACATCACCACTTAATTTATGACTCACGTCCACAAAATTTCCTACATCAACGGTCTTGTGTCACACCCAGTCTACGAGTTCACAACCAATATATATTGATATCACATTCATACGTGTGACATCTATCCACTATTTATGAATCACACCCACCTGTATAAATCAAACCTCGTGTGGGACACCCCTCGGCTATGTATGATACACTTGCACTGTAGATGGCATCAATCTCTTATAACACAACCCAGTTATTTGCTGTCATCCATGCAGCATGACGTCACACCCACCAATGAGACAGAACATGATGTATCTTGCCATCCAACCTCTCACTGAATACACACACTTTATGTGAATCACACCCACTAATGTGTGCATATATGCACTCAAAACATCACATCTACTCTTAAGTCTTCACACGACTTCTTGATGTCACACCACTATAATGAAAACACATCCTAAAGTAGGACAATATACCCTACACATGTGAAACACAGCAAATAACTGTGTATCCACCCTTATTGATAGTCCCCCTACTCTGTGATGACTCCATCTGCGTATGTATAGCATCCTTGCAGTGAACACAACATGCTCCTTACGAATCAAACACCTTCGAAGCATCCACACAGTATATTTGACATATATCCACAGTTCCGTTATTCTTCCTCTATTGTGATATCACAAATGTATTTTGAGGTCTCTTCCCTATATATATGACATCCTACCATGTATACAATACATATCACTATTTTTTACAACAACCATGTTCTCTGTCTCACACCAACTCTTTCTATCTTTTCCACCTTGTATACGACACCACCCTTTTGCGTGACATCATAAACACTATTTAAGGCACCATCCTCATTTTATCATGACACCACATATTTAGACATCCATCATGTTCATGACATCACTCAAAATTCTACATTGCATCCACAGTTCTGTTCATCACACCCCAAATTATGATCTTGACAACTGTACACATGCATACACCCATTTATGTATGACATCCTTGCATATACATAAGTCGATCCATCCTTTATGATTCAACCATGTCACCAGCATAACCGATGCATTGTGGCATCGCGACAATATATTGAGATCACCAATGACACAAACGTATACTGTGATCTCACCCATTGTATCTGAGATTACTCCACTGCATCGTGTCCTCAACCCGTGTATCAATTAACCACACCTACTCTTGGACGATATTCCGCACACTTTGTATGCACATATTCGGGAATAGTGACATAATCTTATCACCTCCGCCTTATGTATGACAACAGCTAGATATTTTATGACATCATATCCATTATATTTAAACACAATACGCTTCATGACATGACGTCTATTCTGACATCTCACCCAATTTCATCACCCACTGTATTTATGCATCACACAGATGACCACAGTGTGTTCGAGTACCCTGTTCGATGACATCACAAAAGTATATATCATGATCGGCACACGTATGAATCATCACATTTCACATGACATCACATTCACTTTATGACATCAAGACAGTATTTTGACAGCAAACTGCATTTATGACTCAGATCCCCTCTATATGAATCACACCCAGGTTTATGAATCTAAGCCTTACCGGACTCACCCAGTCTTCTCTAACTACATCCAATTG
Organism: Odocoileus hemionus; assembly: GCA_020976825.1. Classification (NCBI taxonomy): domain Eukaryota; kingdom Metazoa; phylum Chordata; class Mammalia; order Artiodactyla; family Cervidae; genus Odocoileus; species Odocoileus hemionus. The sequence continues at coordinate 22,080 of JAJLRB010000350.1, forward strand.
GTTCTGATTCATACTACTGTATTTGAATGAAACAACACTTTTAGCAATCAACACTCTATCTGACATTTAACCTCCTATCTGTATTTGTGTGATCACACCACCTACATGAGTCAAACTCATTAGACACACACATATATATAATGAACATATGCACTATATACGACATCACACCCAGTTATGACATCAATCACTCTATAACGTCAATTACTTTATCTCACATCACCCTTATATCTGAAAGCAATCCCTGCTTGTCACACACAAGATTTCGATCATATTCCCCCATGTATGTATGATACCACAGCCAAATTGCATGACTCTTTATTACTATGACACACACCACTCTCTATCTATCACAGCCTTGACTTCAGACACATTGTTCCATGTCATCACACCCAGTAGTCTGACATCGCTCCACTGTCCTGGGTCATTATGAGTTATTGATTTACACACCGCATAGTGTGATATCAAACCACTTATGTATGACATCTTTTAGTTTGTGACATAACACCACTCTTTTGACATAAAGATGTTCTGGCAAACACCCACTCTTTCATGACACCACACCACTTAATGACATCACGTACACTTACTTGTGACATCACAGCCACTGTAATATGACAAGCACCTCTATGCTTAGACATCATACTCAGTAAATAACTCTCACATGTTATGAATGGAACACTACCACTGTGTCCGATGTCATGGCCCATATTCATAGGACTCATATCACTAATACGTTCGCACCACACGTGATGATACACAAGTCTATGTCTGTCTTGAAACCTTCAATGCAAATCCACGTATAGTCACACACCACTTTGTGCGCTATCACACCACTATGGAAAGTCAACGTGCAATGTAGCCATCAATGCACTACGCAGACATCATATCCACACTATGAAAATCCTCAGTTTTATGACAGAATGCACTGTATTCATGAATCCATGATTATATACTATATTATCTATGTGTATGATATCCATTCATATATAAGACATCAAAAATGACCTACTATGAGATCAACACTACTGTATGACTTTTACTTATATGCATCACACAGAGGTTATAACAAAATCATTGGCACTTCACGAACATATGACTACACCATGTATCTGTTGTCACAGCAATGATCATTTATCAATCCCAGTGTGAATCACCCCATTATAATGAACATATCATACCTATGAATCAATCCACTTTTACACATCCCCCCACTTTTTATACATCAGGTCCACATATCTGACCTCACAAACTGGATCAGTGTGTCAACCTGTCTTCGATGATTCTCACCAATATATAATATTTCATTCAGTTACGTTGGCACCTATAATATATTTATGTTCACCCCACTCTGTATACACACCAACTCTGTGTGGACACCACATGGCATAGTATGTTCCTGCCTGTAATGCATACACCTTTTATACAGTAAACCACGTATTATGTGTACATCCATAGACATACGTCACACCCTATATGAACGAACACTGACTTTTTGCCATCACAACCTCCACTATATCACACACAATTTATGGACATCCCCCATCTATGTGGACACATAGCACATAACATCACATCTACTCCTTAAGTCTTCACACCACTGTCTTAATGTCACAACAACATATGAAAACACATCCATATGTATGGCAATATATACCTCACTGTGCACACAGCAATATCTTTTCTCAACCACTGTATTGACAACGTCCCACTTACTGTGAGACCACACTTGGTAGTATAGATCCTTGATGTAAACACTCACAGCTCACGTTACGAAATCAAACCACCATTTGAAGGCTCACACACAGTTTTTGACTATATCCACGTACTCGTTATACTCCCTCTATATGATTTCACAAAACTGTATTATGAGGTCTCTTCCGCTATATGTGACACCTATCCATTGTATACAACATATCACTATTTTGTACAAACAACCACTGTATCTGTCTCACACAACTTTCATTTTATCACACCCTTTGTAGTACGATCCACCCTGTTGCATGACTCATAAACACTATTTAAGGCATCACATCCATTTTATGACTGACATCAATTATATACTGCAGCAGGTACTCATGACAAATCAAAAAATTGACATTGCATCCTGTACTGTGTCATCACAACCCCTCTATTATGATCTCAGAACAACTTACAAAGACATCCACCATTTTTGATTATATCCATGCATATACATACGTTCCATCCATCCTTTATGACTTCACCATGTCACATCCATTAATCGATTGCATGGTGGATACAGACACTGTATAGAGATCCACACATGACAAACAAACTTATATCTGCGACTCACCATTGTTCTGAGACTACATCCACTTATTGTGTCTTTTAAAACCGGTTTTCAATTAAAAACCCCACCACACCCTGAACGATATCACGCCCACTCTATTTGAACCATATTAGGATGATGACGTGACATAAATCTTTTTTTTTTTTTTTTTTTTTTTTTTTTTTTTTTTTTTTTTTTTTTTTTTTTTTTTTTTTTTTTTTTTTTTTTTTTTTTTTTTTTTTTTTTTTTTTTTTTTTTTTTTTTTTTTTTTTTTTTTTTTTTTTTTTTTTTTTTTTTTTTTTTTTTTTTTTTTTTTTTTTTTTTTTTTTTTTTTTTTTTTTTTTTTTTTTTTTTTTTTTTTTTTTTTTTTTTTTTTTTTTTTTTTTTTTTTTTTTTTTTTTTTTTTTTTTTTTTTTTTTTTTTTTTTTTTTTTTTTTTTTTTTTTTTTTTTTTTTTTTTTTTTTTTTTTTTTTTTTTTTTTTTTTTTTTTTTTTTTTTTTTTTTTTTTTTTTTTTTTTTTTTTTTTTTTTTTTTTTTTTTTTTTTTTTTTTTTTTTTTTTTTTTTTTTTTTTTTTTTTTTTTTTTTTTTTTTTTTTTTTTTTTTTTTTTTTTTTTTTTTTTTTTTTTTTTTTTTTTTTTTTTTTTTTTTTTTTTTTTTTTTTTTTTTTTTTTTTTTTTTTTTTTTTTTTTTTTTTTTTTTTTTTTTTTTTTTTTTTTTTTTTTTTTTTTTTTTTTTTTTTTTTTTTTTTTTTTTTTTTTTTTTTTTTTTTTTTTTTTTTTTTTTTTTTTTTTTTTTTTTTTTTTTTTTTTTTTTTTTTTTTTTTTTTTTTTTTTTTTTTTTTTTTTTTTAAAAAAAAAAAAAAAAAAAAAAAAAAAAAAAAAAAAAAAAAAAAAAAAAAAAAAAAAAAAAAAAAAAAAAAAAAAAAAAAAAAAAAAAAAAAAAAAAAAAAAAAAAAAAAAAAAAAAAAAAAAAAAAAAAAAAAAAAAAAAAAAAAAAAAAAAAAAAAAAAAAAAAAAAAAAAAAAAAAAAAAAAAAAAAAAAAAAAAAAAAAAAAAAAAAAAAAAAAAAAAAAAAAAAAAAAAAAAAAAAAAAAAAAAAAAAAAAAAAAAAAAAAAAAAAAAAAAAAAAAAAAAAAAAAAAAAAAAAAAAAAAAAAAAAAAAAAAAAAAAAAAAAAAAAAAAAAAAAAAAAAAAAAAAAAAAAAAAAAAAAAAAAAAAAAAAAAAAAAAAAAAAAAAAAAAAAAAAAAAAAAAAAAAAAAAAAAAAAAAAAAAAAAAAAAAAAAAAAAAAAAAAAAAAAAAAAAAAAAAAAAAAAAAAAAAAAAAAAAAAAAAAAAAAAAAAAAAAAAAAAAAAAAAAAAAAAAAAAAAAAAAAAAAAAAAAAAAAAAAAAAAAAAAAAAAAAAAAAAAAAAAAAAAAAAAAAAAAAAAAAAAAAAAAAAAAAAAAAAAAAAAAAAAAAAAAAAAAAAAAAAAAAAAAAAAAAAAAAAAAAAAAAAAAAAAAAAAAAAAAAAAAAAAAAAAAAAAAAAAAAAAAAAAAAAAAAAAAAAAAAAAAAAAAAAAAAAAAAAAAAAAAAAAAAAAAAAAAAAAAAAAAAAAAAAAAAAAAAAAAAAAAAAAAAAAAAAAAAAAAAAAAAAAAAAAAAAAAAAAAAAAAAAAAAAAAAAAAAAAAAAAAAAAAAAAAAAAAAAAAAAAAAAAAAAAAAAAAAAAAAAAAAAAAAAAAAAAAAAAAAAAAAAAAAAAAAAAAAAAAAAAAAAAAAAAAAAAAAAAAAAAAAAAAAAAAAAAAAAAAAAAAAAAAAAAAAAAAAAAAAAAAAAAAAAAAAAAAAAAAAAAAAAAAAAAAAAAAAAAAAAAAAAAAAAAAAAAAAAAAAAAAAAAAAAAAAAAAAAAAAAAAAAAAAAAAAAAAATATATGTATGACATCCATGATTTGTTTTTGACATAACCCCACTCTTTATGAATCAAAAGACGTATTCATGGCAAACACCCCCTTATTATGACACCACACCCATGATATGACTCACGTACACTTATTGTGACATCACAGCCCCTGTAATTTTTACAAGACACCTGCTATGCTTTTGCACATACTCAGTAAAATACCTCACATGTTATTGAAGGGGGAAAACTACCACTGTGTCCGTGTCATGGCCCCTATTCCCTTAGGACATCATCCACTAATACGTTTCCCCCCCACGTTATGACTACACAAGCTTATGTCTGTCGAAACCCTTCTAACGCCATCACATCCCCTGTATTTTCATCACACCCCCTTTGTTTACGCTATCACACCAACTATGGAAAGATCCAGGGGGCAAATGTAGCCACAATGCACTACGCTGAATCATATTTCCCCAACTTGCAACAATCCCCATTTTTATGACAGCACATCCCTGTATTCATGACATAAAATGCATTTTAAAACGATATGACATTTCATCTACTGTGAGATTCCATTCACTATATAACGACATCATAAAAAGACTCTACTAGAGATCACCACTCTACCCGTTGACTTTTTCTTTATAGGCACACACAGAGTGTTATGAGAAAAAAAAAATTTTTGCACTTCACAGACACCATATTGACATCCACCCCCTGTATCTGTGTCGTCCAGCAAAGTATCAATTTTATCAAACCCTGTGACATCACCTCCATTATATAGAAATCAATCAATACCCATGACATCAAATCCACCTTTTCAAATCCCACCACTTTTATTTAACATCGGGCCACAATCTGACCTCACATCAACTGGATCGGGCGCACACCCCGTCTATCGATATATCTCAACCCAAAAATATATGATTTTCAACTTTTGTAACGGTGATCCTATCAACTATATTTATGATACACCCCACCCGTTAAATCACAAAACTCTGTGTTGCGACACCACACCCGGCATATTTTGATACATTTTCACTGTAGATGGCTCACATCCTTTTTAAAAAGTAAACCCCAGTAATTATGATGTTACATCCCTTTAGACCGACTCACCCCCTATATGAGACAGAAACCCGACTGTATTTTGCCTCACAACCCCCACTGATATCACACACAATTTTTTGGACATCACACCCAAACCTATGTGGACACATATGCCTCTTTAAAATCACACATCCCTTTAAGTCTTCACACCACTGTCCTTAGAGTCACAACAACATATTGAAAACACTCCAGATGTAAGGAAATATACCCACACTGTGACATCACAGCAAATAATCTGTTTTCCCCACACCCATGTATTGACAACGTCCCCCCCAAACTGTGTATGACATCACACTCTGCGTATTTAAATCCTTTACTGTAGAAAACATCCATGCCACGTTACAAATCAAACCACCATTTCGAAGGCATCACACACAGAAATTTTACATATATCCACAGTACTCCGTTATTTCATCCCCCTATTGATGATATCAAACAACTGGTTTTGAGGTCCTTTCGCTATATATGATGACATCCTATCCCTTTTATACAATAATATTTACATTTTTGTTTAAAAACAACCCCCTTATCTCTGTCTCACCCAACCCCTTTTTTATCTTAAAAACCCTTTTTTTGACGGGGCATCACACCCCCCTTTGCATGACACATAAACACTATTTAAAAAATCACATCCTCTTTTATGACATGACACCATTATATATGAATGCTGCATGACTCATCATACTCCCAAAAAACTTACATTGCATCCATGTATCTGGCATCACACCCCCTATTATGATCTCGAACAACCTACCATGACACACACCCTTTTATGTATTTTATCCCATGCACTATACATATTTTCCCTCCTCCCCTTTTGGGCTTCCACCCTTCACTCACGCATTAACCGATTGCATTGGGCTCACAGACACGTAAAAGACACACACTGCAACACAAACGTTATATCTGCGATCCCCCCATTTATCGAGACTACTCCCTATCTGTGTTTCAAAACCCTGTAATTATCCACACCCCCCTCTGAACATTCACCCCTCTTGTTGACACCCTATTCAGGATAATGACGGAATAAACTCTTTATCACCTTATGCCCCCTTGTATGACATCAGAGCTAGTATATTTGTGCATCTACCAATTATTGATATCCCATATATGCTTTCCAGACAATGCAACGTCTATCTGACTCTCACACACTAATTTGACATCCCAGCCACTGTATTTTGCCATACACAGATGACACACCTGTTATCGATTAAACCTTGTGTCGATGACATCACAACAAAATTATAAAGTCAAGACACGGCACCCCTATGAAAAAATTTCACATTTAAGAATCCATTAACTTTATCATCAATGATCAGTATTTAGACATGACAAAAACTGCATTCATGAATCAGATCCCCCCTATAACATCACACCCACGGGTTTTTGACATCCAACCCTTACCTGTGCACACACCAGTGTTCTCTAACACCATCCAATAGGTTCTAACTCATATTTTACTGTATTTTACATGAAAAACACCCTTTTAAGACAAAACAAACCCCCTTCTGCCATTATAACCTTCATTCGTATTTTGTGATCACAGCCACTCTTAGATGATACACAAAACTGTATGTAGGACACACACTAATTATGTTGGAACAATAGCCTATATACGAATCACACCCATGCTGTATGACATCAAATCACTCTATTTATGAGATCAAAACTATTTATCTCACATCACCCCTTTTTTATCGACACACACCCCTGTACCCGGGGCCTCACACAAGATTTTTGATCATTAAACCCCCATTGTATGTATTACCACAGGGCCCCCAATGTCATGACTCTTAAGAACAATAAGACAAACTCCATCCTACCCCTATCACACCACTCTATGACTCCCACCACTTTTCTCATTTTACACCCCATAATTCGAATCCATCCCTTCCTGGGTCATTCTGGTATATTGATTATACCACACCGCATTTTGGGATATAAACCCACTATATTATACCCTATGATTTTTTTACATAACACCCCCTCTTTATAATAAAGACTTTTTAGGCAAAACCCCACTTATTCATGACACCAACCCACTGAATTTACATCACTACACCTTGTGACAAAACGCCCTGAATTTTTGACAAGACCCTGCTATGCTTTTGACATCATACTCATAAAAAAAACATCTCCCCTGTTTTATAATGGGAACACTCCCTGTGTCCGTGTCATGGCCCATATTTCATTGGGGGGACATTCCACAGATACGTCTCACCCACACTGTGTGTATGAACACAAGCCTATGTCTGTCTTAAACCCGTTCTAAATGCCATCCATCCACTGTTAAGTCATCAAACCCTTTTCGAGCCAACACACCAATATGGGAAAAGATCAAAGGGGGCATATGAAGCCATCACAGCATGCATGACTTTTTAACCATACTCAACACAAAATTTCCTCGTAATTAAAACCCACGCCTGTATTCAGAAACACATGCTTAACCGATAGAATTTATCACGTAGATACAATTCACTATAAAGAACAAAATATAATGACTCTTCTATGAATCATACACTCTACCTTTTTGACTTATGTACTTTTTATCATACACAGATGTTAGAGAACAAAAACATTGTGCATTTTACAGACACCATATCTAATATACACCCACTGATCTTGCAATAGCAAATGTATCAAAATTTTTCAATCCCTGTGACATCACCTCCTTAGTATGAAATCTAAAGCAATCCATGACATCAAACCCCTCTTTACGACATCCACCCCTTAATTTATGACAAAACGTCCCCCTAAAAATTTACCTCACATCAACGGGTTTTGTGTCTCACCCCCAGTCTACGATATTTTAAAAAAATATATATAAATACACATTCAGAAGTGTGACATCCATCCACTTTTTTATACATACACCCATCGTTAACATCACAAACCTCTGGTTTCGGACAACCCCACTGGGATATTAGAATCATTTCACGTGAGGGGACACATCCCTTTATAAACAGAAACCCAGTTATTTGCTGTCACATCCACTGCAGACTGACTTACACCCACCATAAACAGAACACTGACTGTATTTTGCCATCACAAAACCCCTTCCCCCTGAAAATCACACACCCTTTTTGTACTCCCCCCCATCTTGTGTGACATATAGCCCCTAAAACTCACTTACTCCTTAAGTCTTCACACGACTGCCCTTTTGATGTCACAAACCCTAATATGAAAACACATCCAGTATGGGGAAAAAATATACCCTACACATGTGACATCACACAAAAAACTGGTCATCAACCCCCTTATTGAAAAACGTCCCCCCCAAACCGTGTATGACATACACTCTCGTTTGTATGCATCCTTGCACTTTAGCAATCACATCTCACTTACGAAATCAAACCACCATTTTGAAGGGATCCACACAGTATATTTGACACATATCCCCAATCCCTTATTACTTTCCCCTCATTGATGATATCCAACAACTGTATTTATGAGGTCCTTCCGCTATTAGAACTCCATCCATTGTAAAATACATATTTTACATTTTTTTTTACAAAACCCAACCCCTGTATCTCTGCCACACCAATCTTTCTATCTTTCACACCCTTTTTATGTACGAATCACACCCGTTTGGCATCATAAAAACTATTTTAAAGGGACAATCCTCATTTTTTGACATGAAACACATTAAATTTTGACATGATGCAGTTACTCATGACATCACTTTCCCAAAAAATTGACATTGCATCCCACGTATCGGTCATCACAACCCCAATTATGATCTTAAAAAATGTACAAAGACACACACCCATTTTTATTATAATCCCAGCACTATACATAACGTTTCCCTCCTTTCCCTTTTGACTTCCAAAACCCTGTCACCATCGCATTAAAATCGATTGCATTGGTGGGACCAGACACTTTTATGAGATCCACAATGACAACAAAACTTATACTTTTCCACCCATTGTATCTGGGATCATCCACTTTCTGTGCTTCAAACCATGTATCAATTTTAAACCCCACCCCCCCTCTGAAAGTTCCGCACACCATGTATGACCCATATTCGGGTAATGAGTGACAAACTCTTTTTCCCTTAAGCCCTATATTATGACATCAAGCTAGTATATTTTGAACATACCAAATATTTATCACAATATGCTTTCAACAAAAGCAAGTCTATACCCGAAAACTCACCACTATTTTTGACATCACAGCCCCTGTATTTAGCCCTCACACAGATGACACACACGTGTTTCGATGTACCCTGTTCGATGACATCACAACAAGTAAAAATAAGTCTGACCGGCCCCCCACTATGAAATCATACACATTCCATGAAACCCCCATTCACACTTTTTGAATAATGTCAGTATTTTTTGACAACAAACCTGCATTCATGAAATCAGACCCCTCTAATGACAACACACCCCCGGTTTATACACTCAAAACCCCCTTCCTGTGACATCACAGCCCCTTTCTCTAAATACATCCAATAGGTTTTAATCTATTACTGTATTTGACATAAACACACCTTTTAAGAAATCAACCACTCTATCTGCCCTTATAACCTCATATCTGTATTTTGTGACACACCCCCTTTTTGATGAATCAACACACGATTTGGGGCATCAACATAATATATTATGGGAAAAATACATAATACGACATCACACCGATGCTGTTAAATCAAATCCTTATCATGAATCAAATCTACTTTATCTCACATCAAACCCTTTTATCTGAAGCACACCAGTACCTGTGTCATCACACACAGATTACGATCATATAACCCCCCCCTTTTATGATGAACCAAGCCAAAATTGCATGACATCTTGAATAATAAGACATAAATCCACTCCTACATATCACACCCCTCTATGACTCAACCCCATTTTCTCATGTCATCACCCCAGTATTCTGAAAGCATCCCCTTTTCCCGGGTCATTATGATTTAAATTTTTATACCCACCCCATTATGGGTTATATCAAACCCACTTATGTATGCATCCCAAAGTTGTTTTTTGAATAACCCCCATTTTTATGACATCAAAGATGTTTCATGGGAAAACCCCCCCACTTATTCAGACACCACACCCAGTAATGACATCAGTACACTTTTCTTGTGACACACAGCCACTGTAATTAGACAAGACCCCTGCATGCTTTAGAATCTACTCAGTAAAATAAATCTACATGTTATTGAAGGGAACACTCCATGTGTCCGATGTCATGGCCCCCTTTTCCATTAGGACATCATATCCACTAAAGTTCCACCCACACGTTATGCTACACAAGCTCTTGTCTGTTTTGAAACCCGTTCTAACTGCCTTTCCCTCCACGTATTGTCACAAACCCCCTTTTGACGGATCACACCCAATTGGAAAGACCAGGGGGCAAATGAGCCCTCAACACTACGCATGACTAATCCAATCAGACAACATTTCCCCAAATTTTTTGACACAATGCAGTACATGTCCAAACATTTAACGATAAACATTTTACTACTGGTTTGATATCACATTCATAAAACACATAAAAATGACCCCCTTTTTAGAAATTCACACACCTACCTTATGCTTATTACTTTTTTGGCACACACAGAGTGTTATGAAACAAAATCATTGTGCATTCACAGACACCATATCTAACACACCCACTGTATCGTGTCTCAAGCAAATGTATCAATTTTATCAATCCCTGTGACATCACCCCCCACTTATATAAAATCAATCAATACCCATAATCTTTTCCCCTCTTTCCAAACCACCACTTTTTTTATGACATCAGGGGCCACTAATTCCTCACTCAAATGGTCGTGTGTCAACCCGTCTATCATATATTCCAACCCAAAATATATAGAAATTTTACATTCGTAATGTGACATCCTTCAACTATATTTTGAACCCCCCCACTGTTTAAAAATCACAAACCTGGTTCGAAACCCCCCCTCGGCAAGTAAATATCACTTGCACTGAATGGCATCACATCCTTTTTAAAGAAACCCCAGTAAATTTTGTGTAATCCACTGACAGACTCACACCCACTTTTTAACAGAACACTGACTGTATCTTTGCCATCAAACCTCTATGAAACACACAATTTTTTTGACATCACAAAACCCCTCTATGGTGACATCATATGCCTCTAAACATCACATCTATCCTTTGTCCCCCCATTCCTTATATGCACAACAACTAAAGAAAACAATCCGTATGTAGGCAAAAAATACCCACACATTGACATCACAGCAAATAAACTGTTTTTCACACCCCTGTATTGAAAAAGTCCCCCCTATAGTGTATGACATCAAAACCCCTGGATGATAGCATCCTTTTCACTGAGAAACATCACATGCTCACTTACGAAATCAAACCCCCATTTTGAAGGATCAACACAGTAATTTGAAATCATATCCCGTATCTCCGTCATTCTCCATCTATTTGAATCAAAACCCGTATTATGAGGTCTCTTCCCCTATAAGAGACATCCATCCCTTTTATACAATCATATTTACTATTTTTTTTTACAACACAACCATGTACTCTGTTCACACCAACTTTTATCTTTCACACCCTTGTAGTCGACATCAACCCCGTTTTCTGACATCAAAACCTATTTAAAGGATCACATCCTCATTTTATGAATGACACACTTTTATATGACATGCATGAGTGTACTCATGCATCACTCCAAAAAATGACATTTTCTTTCCCGAACTGTGGGGATCACAAAAACCCCCTAAATTTTATCTCAGACAACTTACACTGACATCAAACCCCCTTTTATGTTTATATCCCCTTCATATACATAAAGTTCCATCCTCCTTTAACTTCAACCATGTCACTATCGCATTAACTCGATTGATTGGTGGGACACAGCACTGTATATGGAAAACCCCAAAAAAAAAAAAAAAAAAAAACTATGATTAGTTTGTGACATAACACCCACTCTTTATGACATCACAAGACTGTATTCATGGCAACACACCCACTCTATTCATGACACCACACCCACTGTATATGACATCACGTACACTGTACTTGTGACATCACAGCCACTGTAATTATGACAAGACACCTGCTATGCTTTAGACATCATACTCAGTAAAAAATAACATCTCACATGTTATATGAATGGGAACACTACCACTGTGTCCGATGTCATGGCCCATACTCCATTGAGGACATCATATCCACTAGATACGTTCTCACCCACACTGTGTGTATGACTACACAAGCTCTATGTCTGTCTTGAAACCCGTTCTAACTGCCATCACATCCACTGTATATGTCATCAAACCCACTTTATCGACGCCATCACACCAACTATGGAAGAGATCACAGGTGGCATATGAATGCCATCACATGCACTACGCATGACATTATATCCATACTCTACGACAACATTCCTCAGTAATTATGACAGCACATGCACTGTATTCATGAAATCACATGCATTATACACGATAGACATTTCATCTACTGTGTATGATATCACATTCACTATATAAGCAACATAATATAATGACTCTATCTATGAGATCATACACTCTACCTTTATGACTTATGTACTTTATATGGCATCACACAGAGTGTTATGAGAACAAAATCATTGTGCATTTCACAGACACCATATCTAATATCACACCCACTGTATCTGTGTCATCATAGCAAATGTATCAATTTTATCAATCCCAGTTGACATCACCTCCACTATATGTATGAAATCATATGCAATACCTATGACATCAAATCCACTCTTTACGACATCACACCACTTAATTTATGACATCACGTCCACTAAAATTTACCTCACATCAACTGGTTCTGTGTCGTCACACCCAGTCTATCGATGATATCACAACCAATATATATATGATATCACATTCAGTATACGTGTGACATCCTATCCACTATATTTATGACATCACACCCACTCTGTATAACATCACAAACCTCTGTGTTGCGGACACCACACTCGGCATATGTATGATATCACTTGCACTGTAGATGGCATCACATCCTCTTTATAACAGCAAACCTCAGTTATTATGCTGTCACATCCACTGCAGACATGACGTCACACCCACCATATGAGACAGAACACTGACTGTATCTTTGCCATCACAACCTCTCCACTGATATCACACACACTTTTATGTGACATCACACCCACTCTATGTGTGACATCATATGCACTCTAAAAAAACATCACATCTACTCCTTAAGTCTTCACACGACTGTCCTTATGATGTCACAACCACTATATATGAAAACACATCCAGTATGTAGGACAATATATACCCTACACATGTGACATCACAGCAAATAATCTGTGTCATCACACCCACTGTATTGACTACGTCCCACCTACTCTGTGTATGACATCACACTCTGCGTATGTATAGCATCCTTGCACTGTAGAACACATCACATGCTCACGTTACGAAATCAAACCACCATTTCGAAGGCATCACACACAGTATATTTGACATCATATCCACAGTATCTCCGTCTATTACTTCCACTCTATTGATGATATCACAACAACTGTATTTATGAGGTCTCTTCCGCTATATATGATGACATCCTATCCATTGTATACAATACATATTCACTATTTTTGTTACAACACAACCACTGTATCTCTGTCTCACACCAACTCTTTCTATCTTATCACACCCTTTGTATGTACGACATCACACCCTGTTTGCGTGACATCATAAACACTATTTAAGGCATCACATCCTCATTTTATGACATGACACCACATTATTTATGACATCGCATGCAGTGTACTCATGACATCACTCCAAAAATATCTGACATTGCATCCACAGTATCTGTGTCATCACAACCCCTCAAATTATGATCTCTGACCAACTGTACACATGACATCACACCCATTTTATGTATGACATCCTATGCACTATACATAACGTCGCATCCATCCTTTATGACTTCACACCATGTCACTCATCGCATTAACTCGATTGCATTGGTGGCATCGCAGACAATATATATGAGATCACACACATGACAACATAAACGTTATACCTGTGATCTCACCCATTGTATCTGAGATTACATCCACTGCATCTGTGTCCTCAAACCCAGTGTATCAATTATACCACACCTACTCTCTGGACGATATTCCGCACACTCTATGTATGACACCATATTCAGGATGAATGACGTGTGACATAAACTCTTTATCACCTCACAGCCCTATATGTATGACATCACAGCTAGTATATTTATGACATCATATCCAATATATACTATATCACACATACTGCTTTCATGACAATGCAACGTCTATATCTGACATCTCACCCACTATATTTGACATCACAGCCACTGTATTTATGCCATCACACAGATGACACACACGTGTGTATCGATGTACCTCTGTTTCGATGACATCACAACAAGTATATAAGTCATGACTCGGCACACGTATGAAATCATACACATTTCACATGACATCACATTCACACTTTATGACATCAATGATCAGTATTTATGACATGACAAACACTGCATTCATGACATCAGATCCCCTCTATATGACATCACACCCACGGTTTATGACATCTCAAGCCCTCTACCTGTGACATCACAGCCAGTCTTTCTCTAACATCACATCCAATATGGTTCTGAATTCATATCTACTGTATTTGACATGAAACACACACACTTTTAAGACAACAATACAACCACTCTATCTGACATTATAACCTCCATATCTGTATTTGTGTGATCACACCCACTCTATCGATGAGATCACACACACTGTATGTAGGACATCACACATAATATATATATGGAACAATATGCACTATATACGACATCACACCGATGCTGTATGACATCAAATCACTCTATTCATGACGTCAAATCTACTTTATCTCACATCACACCCTTTATATCTGAAAGCACATCCACTGTACCTGTGTCATCACACACAGATTATCGATCATATATCCCCCATTGTATGTATGATACCACAGCCAAAATGTGCATGACATCTTGTGAATTACATATGACATCACATCCACTCTCTATCATATCACAGCACTCTATGACTTCAGACACATTGTTCTCATGTCATCACACCCAGTATGTCTGACATCGCATCCACTGTACCTGGGTCATTACTGAGTATATTGATTATACCACACCAGCATTATGTGTGATATCAAACCCACTATATGTATGACATCCTATGATTAGTTTGTGACATAACACCCACTCTTTATGACATCAAAAGACTGTATTCATGGCAACACACCCACTCTATTCATGACACCACACCCACTGTATATGACATCACGTACACTGTACTTGTGACATCACAGCCACTGTAATTATGACAAGACACCTGCTATGCTTTAGACATCATACTCAGTAAAATAACATCTCACATGTTATATGAATGGGAACACTACCACTGTGTCCGATGTCATGGCCCATATTCCATTCAGGACATCATATCCACTAGATACGTTCGCACCCACACTGTGTATGACTACACAAGCTCTATGTCTGTCTTGAAACCCGTTCTAACTGCCATCACATCCACTGTATATGTCATCACACCCACTTTGTTGACGCTATCACACCAACTATGGAAGAGATCACAGGTGGCAAATGTATGCCATCAGATGCACTACGCATGACATCATATCCACACTCTATGACAACAATCCTCAGTATTTATGACAGCACATGCACTGTATTCATGACATCACATGCATTATATACGATATGACATTTCATCTACTGTGTATGATATCACATTCACTATATAAGCGCGACATCATAAAATGACTCTATCTATGAGATCACACACTCTACCTGTATGACTTATCTACTTTATATGGCATCACACAGAGTGTTATGAGAACAAAATCATTGTGCACTTCACAGACACCATATCTGACATCACACCCACTGTATCTGTGTCGTCACAGCAAATGTATCAATTTTATCAATCCCAGTGTGACATCACCTCCACTGTATATATGAAATCATATGCAATACCTATGACATCAAATCCACTCTTTACGACATCCCACCACTTTATTTATGACATCAGGTCCACTATATCTGACCTCACATCAACTGGATCAGTGTCGTCACACCCTGTCTATCGATGATATCTCAACCAATATATATATGATTTCACATTCAGTATACGTGTGACCATCCTATCAACTATATTTATGATATCACACCCACTCTGTATAACATCACAAACCTCTGTGTTGCTGACACCACACTCGGCATATGTATGATATCACTTGCACTGTAGATGGCATCACATCCTTTTATAACAGTAAACCACAGTAATTATGATGTCACATCCACTTCAGACATGACGTCACACCCACTATATGAGACAGAACACTGACTGTATCTTTGCCATCACAACCTCTCCACTGATATCACACACAATTTTATGTGACATCACACCCACTCTATGTGTGACATCATATGCACTCTATAACATCACATCTACTCCTTAAGTCTTCACACCACTGTCCTTATGATGTCACAACAACTATATATGAAAACACATCCAGTATGTATGGCAATATATACCCTACACATGTGACATCACAGCAAATAATCTGTTTCCTCACACCCACTGTATTGACAACGTCCCACCTATACTGTGTATGACATCACACTCTGCGTATGTATATAGCATCCTTGCACTGTAGAACACATCACATGCTCACGTTACGAAATCAAACCACCATTTCGAAGGCATCACACACAGTATATTTGACATCATATCCACAGTATCTCCGTCTATTACATCCACTCTATTGATGATATCACAACAACTGTATTTATGAGGTCTCTTCCGCTATATATGATGACATCCTATCCATTGTATACAATACATATTCACTATTTTTGTTACAACACAACCACTGTATCTCTGTCTCACACCAACTCTTTCTATCTTATCACACCCTTTGTATGTACGACATCACACCCCTGTTTGCATGACATCATAAACACTATTTAAGGCATCACATCCTCATTTTATGACATGACATCACATTATATATGACATCGCATGCAGTGTACTCATGACATCACTCCAAAAATATCTGACATTGCATCCACTGTATCTGTGTCATCACAACCCCTCTAATTATGATCTCAGAACAACTGTACACATGACATCACACCCATTTTTTATGTATTATATCCTATGCACTATACATAACGTTCCATCCATCCTTTATGACTTCACACCATGTCACTCATCGCATTAACTCGATTGCATTGGTGGCATCACAGACACTGTATATGAGATCACACACATGACAACACAAACGTTATATCTGCGATCTCACCCATTGTATCTGAGACTACATCCACTGTATCTGTGTCTTCAAAACCAGTGTATCAATTATACCACACCCACACTCTGAACGATATCACGCACACTCTATGTATGACACCATATTCAGGATGAATGACGTGACATAAACTCTTTATCACCTTATAGCCCTATATGTATGACATCAGAGCTAGTATATTTGTGACATCATATCCAATATATGTGATATCACATATACTGCTTTCCAGACAATGCAACGTCTATACCTGACATCTCACACACTATATTTGACATCACAGCCACTGTATTTATGCCATCACACAGATGACACACACGTGTGTATCGATGTACCTCTGTGTCGATGACATCACAACAAGTATATAAGTCATGACACGGCACACATATGAAATCATACACATTCTACATGACATCACATTCACACTTTATGACATCAATGATCAGTATTTATGACATGACAAACACTGCATTCATGACATCAGATCCCCTCTATATGACATCACACCCACGGTTTATGACATCTCAACCCCTATACCTGTGACATCACAGTCAGTGTATCTCTAACATCACATCCAATATGGTTCTGAACTCATATCTACTGTATTTGACATGAAACACACCCTTTTAAGACAATACAACCACTCTATCTGCCATTATAACCTTCATATCTGTATTTGTGTGATCACAGCCACTCTATTGATGATATCACACACACTGTATGTAGGACATCACACATAATATATGTATGGAACAATATGCACTATATACGACATCACACCGATGCTGTATGACATCAAATCACTCTATTCATGAGATCAAATCTACTTTACTCACATCACACCCTTTATATCTGACAGCACATCCACTGTACCTGTGTCATCACACACAGATTATCGATCATATAACCCCCATTGTATGTATGATACCACAGCCACAATGTGCATGACATCTTATGAACTATATAAGACATAACATCCACTCCGTACATATCACACCACTCTATGACATCACACCCACTTGTTCTCATGTCATCACTCCCAGTATGTCTGACATCGCATCCACTTTACCTGGGTCATTACTGAGTATATTGATTATACCACACCAGCATTATGTGTGATATCAAACCCACTATATGTATGACATCCTATGATTAGTTTGTGACATAACACCCACTCTTTATGACATCACAAGACTGTATTCATGGCAACACACCCATTCATGACACCACACCCACTGTATATGACATCACGTACACTGTACTTGTGACAACACAGCCACTGTAATTATGACAAGACCCCTGCTATGCTTTAGACATCATACTCAGTAAAAAAATAACATCTCACATGTTATATGAATGGGAACACTACCATTGTGTCCGATGTCATGGCCCATACTCCATTGAGGACATCATATCCACTAGATACGTTCTCACCCACACTGTGTGTATGACTACACAAGCTCTATGTCTGTCTTGAAACCCGTTCTAACTGCCATCACATCCACTGTATATGTCATCAAACCCACTTTATCGACGCCATCACACCAACTATGGAAGAGATCACAGGTGGCATATGAATGCCATCACATGCACTACGCATGACATTATATCCATACTCTACGACAACATTCCTCAGTAATTATGACAGCACATGCACTGTATTCATGAAATCACATGCATTATACACGATAGACATTTCATCTACTGTGTATGATATCACATTCACTATATAAGCAACATAATATAATGACTCTATCTATGAGATCATACACTCTACCTTTATGACTTATGTACTTTATATGGCATCACACAGAGTGTTATGAGAACAAAATCATTGTGCATTTCACAGACACCATATCTAATATCACACCCACTGTATCTGTGTCATCATAGCAAATGTATCAATTTTATCAATCCCAGTGTGACATCACCTCCACTATATGTATGAAATCATATGCAATACCTATGACATCAAATCCACTCTTTACGACATCACACCACTTAATTTATGACATCACGTCCACTAAAATTTACCTCACATCAACTGGTTCTGTGTCGTCACACCCAGTCTATCGATGATATCACAACCAATATATATATGATATCACATTCAGTATACGTGTGACATCCTATCCACTATATTTATGACATCACACCCACTCTGTATAACATCACAAACCTCTGTGTTGCGGACACCACACTCGGCATATGTATGATATCACTTGCACTGTAGATGGCATCACATCCTCTTTTATAACAGCAAACCTCAGTTATTATGCTGTCACATCCACTGCAGACATGACGTCACACCCACCATATGAGACAGAACACTGACTGTATCTTTGCCATCACAACCTCTCCACTGATATCACACACACTTTTTATGTGACATCACACCCACTCTATGTGTGACATCATATGCACTCTAAAACATCACATCTACTCCTTAAGTCTTCACACGACTGTCCTTATGATGTCACAACCACTATATATGAAAACACATCCAGTATGTAGGACAATATATACCCTACACATGTGACATCACAGCAAATAATCTGTGTCATCACACCCACTGTATTGACTACGTCCCACCTACTCTGTGTATGACATCACACTCTGCGTATGTATAGCATCCTTGCACTGTAGAACACATCACATGCTCACGTTACGAAATCAAACCACCATTTCGAAGGCATCACACACAGTATATTTGACATCATATCCACAGTATCTCCGTCTATTACTTCCACTCTATTGATGATATCACAACAACTGTATTTATGAGGTCTCTTCCGCTATATATGATGACATCCTATCCATTGTATACAATACATATTCACTACTATTTTTTGTTACAACACAACCACTGTATCTCTGTCTCACACCAACTCTTTCTATCTTATCACACCCTTTGTATGTACGACATCACACCCCTGTTTGCGTGACATCATAAACACTATTTAAGGCATCACATCCTCATTTTATGACATGACACCACATTATTTATGACATCGCATGCAGTGTACTCATGACATCACTCCAAAAATATCTGACATTGCATCCACAGTATCTGTGTCATCACAACCCCTCAAATTATGATCTCTGACCAACTGTACACATGACATCACACCCATTTTATGTATGACATCCTATGCACTATACATAACGTCGCATCCATCCTTTATGACTTCACACCATGTCACTCATCGCATTAACTCGATTGCATTGGTGGCATCGCAGACAATATATATGAGATCACACACATGACAACATAAACGTTATACCTGTGATCTCACCCATTGTATCTGAGATTACATCCACTGCATCTGTGTCCTCAAACCAGTGTATCAATTATACCACACCTACTCTCTGGACGATATCCGCACACTCTATGTATGACACCATATTCAGGATGAATGACGTGACATAAACTCTTTATCACCTCACAGCCCTATATGTATGACATCACAGCTAGTATATTTATGACATCATATCCAATATATACTATATCACACATACTGCTTTCATGACAATGCAACGTCTATATCTGACATCTCACACACTATATTTGACATCACAGCCACTGTATTTATGCCATCACACAGATGACACACACGTGTGTATCGATGTACCTCTGTTTCGATGACATCACAACAAGTATATAAGTCATGACACGGCACACATATGAAATCATACACATTTCACATGACATCACATTCACACTTTATGACATCAATGATCAGTATTTATGACATGACAAACACTGCATTCATGACATCAGATCCCCTCTATATGACATCACACCCACGGTTTATGACATCTCAACCCTCTAGCCCTCTACCTGTGACATCACAGCCAGTCTTTCTCTAACATCACATCCAATATGGTTCTGAATTCATATCTACTGTATTTGACATGAAACACACACTTTTAAGACAATACAACCACTCTATCTGACATTATAACCTCCATATCTGTATTTGTGTGATCACACCCACTCTATGATGAGATCACACACACTGCATGTAGGACATCACACATAATATATATATGGAACAATATGCACTATATACGACATCACACCGATGCTGTATGACATCAAATCACTCTATTCATGACGTCAAATCTACTTTATCTCACATCACACCCTTTATATCTGAAAGCACATCCACTGTACCTGTGTCATCACACACAGATTATCGATCATATAACCCCCATTGTATGTATGATACCACAGCCAAAATGTGCATGACATCTTATGAATTACATATGACATCACATCCACTCTCTATCATATCACAGCACTCTATGACTTCAGACACATTGTTCTCATGTCATCACACCCAGTATGTCTGACATCGCATCCACTGTACCTGGGTCATTACTGAGTATATTGATTATACCACACCAGCATTATGTGTGATATCAAACCCACTATATGTATGACATCCTATGATTAGTTTGTGACATAACACCCACTCTTTATGACATCAAAAGACTGTATTCATGGCAACACACCCACTCTATTCATGACACCACACCCACTGTATATGACATCACGTACACTGTACTTGTGACATCACAGCCACTGTAATTATGACAAGACACCTGCTATGCTTTAGACATCATACTCAGTAAAAAATAACATCTCACATGTTATATGAATGGGAACACTACCACTGTGTCCGATGTCATGGCCCATATTCCATTCAGGACATCATATCCACTAGATACGTTCGCACCCACACTGTGTATGACTACACAAGCTCTATGTCTGTCTTGAAACCCGTTCTAACTGCCATCACATCCACTGTATATGTCATCACACCCACTTTGTTGACGCTATCACACCAACTATGGAAGAGATCACAGGTGGCAAATGTATGCCATCAGATGCACTACGCATGACATCATATCCACACTCTATGACAACAATCCTCAGTATTTATGACAGCACATGCACTGTATTCATGACATCACATGCATTATATACGATATGACATTTCATCTACTGTGTATGATATCACATTCACTATATAAGCGACATCATAAAATGACTCTATCTATGAGATCACACACTCTACCTGTATGACTTATCTACTTTATATGGCATCACACAGAGTGTTATGAGAACAAAATCATTGTGCACTTCACAGACACCATATCTGACATCACACCCACTGTATCTGTGTCGTCACAGCAAATGTATCAATTTTATCAATCCCAGTGTGACATCACCTCCACTGTATATATGAAATCATATGCAATACCTATGACATCAAATCCACTCTTTACGACATCCCACCACTTTATTTATGACATCAGGTCCACTATATCTGACCTCACATCAACTCAACTGGATCTGTGTCGTCACACCCTGTCTATCGATGATATCTCAACCAATATATATATGATTTCACATTCAGTATACGTGTGACATCCTATCAACTATATTTATGATATCACACCCACTCTGTATAACATCACAAACCTCTGTGTTGCTGACACCACACTCGGCATATGTATGATATCACTTGCACTGTAGATGGCATCACATCCTTTTATAACAGTAAACCACAGTAATTATGATGTCACATCCACTTCAGACATGACGTCACACCCACTATATGAGACAGAACACTGACTGTATCTTTGCCATCACAACCTCTCCACTGATATCACACACAATTTTATGTGACATCACACCCACTCTATGTGTGACATCATATGCACTCTATAACATCACATCTACTCCTTAAGTCTTCACACCACTGTCCTTATGATGTCACAACAACTATATATGAAAACACATCCAGTATGTATGGCAATATATACCCTACACATGTGACATCAAGCAAATAATCTGTTTCCTCACACCCACTGTATTGACAACGTCCCACCTATACTGTGTATGACATCACACTCTGCGTATGTATAGCATCCTTGCACTGTAGAACACATCACATGCTCACGTTACGAAATCAAACCACCATTTCGAAGGCATCACACACAGTATATTTGACATCATATCCACAGTATCTCCGTCTATTACATCCACTCTATTGATGATATCACAACAACTGTATTTATGAGGTCTCTTCCGCTATATATGATGACATCCTATCCATTGTATACAATACATATTCACTATTTTTGTTACAACACAACCACTGTATCTCTGTCTCACACCAACTTTTTCTATCTTATCACACCCTTTGTATGTACGACATCACACCCCTGTTTGCATGACATCATAAACACTATTTAAGGCATCACATCCTCATTTTATGACATGACATCACATTATATATGACATCGCATGCAGTGTACTCATGACATCACTCCAAAAATATCTGACATTGCATCCACTGTATCTGTGTCATCACAACCCCTCTAATTATGATCTCAGAACAACTGTACACATGACATCACACCCATTTTATGTATTATATCCTATGCACTATACATAACGTTCCATCCATCCTTTATGACTTCACACCATGTCACTCATCGCATTAACTCGATTGCATTGGTGGCATCACAGACACTGTATATGAGATCACACACATGACAACACAAACGTTATATCTGCGATCTCACCCATTGTATCTGAGACTACATCCACTGTATCTGTGTCTTCAAAACCAGTGTATCAATTATACCACACCCACACTCTGAACGATATCACGCACACTCTATGTATGACACCATATTCAGGATGAATGACGTGACATAAACTCTTTATCACCTTATAGCCCTATATGTATGACATCAGAGCTAGTATATTTGTGACATCATATCCAATATATATGATATCACATATACTGCTTTCCAGACAATGCAACGTCTATACCTGACATCTCACACACTATATTTGACATCACAGCCACTGTATTTATGCCATCACACAGATGACACACACGTGTGTATCGATGTACCTCTGTGTCGATGACATCACAACAAGTATATAAGTCATGACACGGCACACATATGAAATCATACACATTCTACATGACATCACATTCACACTTTATGACATCAATGATCAGTATTTATGACATGACAAACACTGCATTCATGACATCAGATCCCCTCTATATGACATCACACCCACGGTTTATGACATCTCAACCCCTATACCTGTGACATCACAGTCAGTGTATCTCTAACATCACATCCAATATGGTTCTGAACTCATATCTACTGTATTTGACATGAAACACACCCTTTTAAGACAATACAACCACTCTATCTGCCATTATAACCTTCATATCTGTATTTGTGTGATCACAGCCACTCTATTGATGATATCACACACACTGTATGTAGGACATCACACATAATATATGTAGGAACAATATGCACTATATACGACATCACACCGATGCTGTATGACATCAAATCACTCTATTCATGAGATCAAATCTACTTTATCTCACATCACACCCTTTATATCTGACAGCACACATCCACTGTACCTGTGTCATCACACACAGATTATCGATCATATAACCCCCATTGTATGTATGATACCACAGCCACAATGTGCATGACATCTTATGAACTATATAAGACATAACATCCACTCCGTACCATATCACACCACTCTATGACACACCCACTGTTCTCATGTCATCACTCCCAGTATGTCTGACATCGCATCCACTTACCTGGGTCATTACTGAGTATATTGATTATACCACACCAGCATTATGTGTGATATCAAACCCACTATATGTATGACATCCTATGATTAGTTTGTGACATAACACCCACTCTTTATGACATCACAAGACTGTATTCATGGCAACACACCCACTCTATTCATGACACCACACCCACTGTATATGACATCACGTACACTGTACTTGTGACATCACAGCCACTGTAATTATGACAAGACACCTGCTATGCTTTAGACATCATACTCAGTAAAAAAATAACATCTCACATGTTATATGAATGGGAACACTACCACTGTGTCCGATGTCATGGCCCATACTCCATTGAGGACATCATATCCACTAGATACGTTCTCACCCACACTGTGTGTATGACTACACAAGCTCTATGTCTGTCTTGAAACCCGTTCTAACTGCCATCACATCCACTGTATATGTCATCACACCCACTTTATCGACGCCATCACACCAACTATGGAAGAGATCACAGGTGGCATATGAATGCCATCACATGCACTACGCATGACATTATATCCATACTCTACGACAACATTCCTCAGTAATTATGACAGCACATGCACTGTATTCATGAAATCACATGCATTATACACGATAGACATTTCATCTACTGTGTATGATATCACATTCACTATATAAGCAACATAATATAAAATGACTCTATCTATGAGATCATACACTCTACCTTTATGACTTATGTACTTTATATGGCATCACACAGAGTGTTATGAGAACAAAATCATTGTGCATTTCACAGACACCATATCTAATATCACACCCACTGTATCTGTGTCATCATAGCAAATGTATCAATTTTATCAATCCCAGTGTGACATCACCTCCACTATATGTATGAAATCATATGCAATACCTATGACATCAAATCCACTCTTTACGACATCACACCACTTAATTTATGACATCACGTCCACTAAAATTTACCTCACATCAACTGGTTCTGTGTCGTCACACCCAGTCTATCGATGATATCACAACCAATATATATATGATATCACATTCAGTATACGTGTGACATCCTATCCACTATATTTATGACATCACACCCACTCTGTATAACATCACAAACCTCTGTGTTGCGGACACCACACTCGGCATATGTATGATATCACTTGCACTGTAGATGGCATCACATCCTCTTTATAACAGCAAACCTCAGTTATTATGCTGTCACATCCACTGCAGACATGACGTCACACCCACCATATGAGACAGAACACTGACTGTATCTTTGCCATCACAACCTCTCCACTGATATCACACACACTTTTATGTGACATCACACCCACTCTATGTGTGACATCATATGCACTCTCTAAAACATCACATCTACTCCTTAAGTCTTCACACGACTGTCCTTATGATGTCACAACCACTATATATGAAAAACACATCCAGTATGTAGGACAATATATACCCTACACATGTGACATCACAGCAAATAATCTGTGTCATCACACCCACTGTATTGACTACGTCCCACCTACTCTGTGTATGACATCACACTCTGCGTATGTATAGCATCCTTGCACTGTAGAACACATCACATGCTCACGTTACGAAATCAAACCACCATTTCGAAGGCATCACACACAGTATATTTGACATCATATCCACAGTATCTCCGTCTATTACTTCCACTCTATTGATGATATCACAACAACTGTATTTATGAGGTCTCTTCCGCTATATATGATGACATC
Source organism: Odocoileus hemionus (assembly GCA_020976825.1). Lineage (NCBI taxonomy): Eukaryota > Metazoa > Chordata > Mammalia > Artiodactyla > Cervidae > Odocoileus > Odocoileus hemionus. The sequence goes on from JAJLRB010000350.1 coordinate 49,117, forward strand.
CTATCCATTGTATACAATACATATTCACTATTTTTGTTACAACACAACCACTGTATCTCTGTCTCACACCAACTCTTTCTATCTTATCACACCCTTTGTATGTACGACATCACACCCCTGTTTGCATGACATCATAAACACTATTTAAGGCATCACATCCTCATTTTATGACATGACATCACATTATTATATGACATCGCATGCAGTGTACTCATGACATCACTCCAAAAATATCTGACATTGCATCCACTGTATCTGTGTCATCACAACCCCTCAAATTATGATCTCAGACCAACTGTACACATGACATCACACCCATTTTATGTATTATATCCTATGCACTATACATAACGTTCCATCCATCCTTTATGACTTCACACCATGTCACTCATCGCATTAACTCGATTGCATTGGTGGCATCACAGACAATATATATGAGATCACACACATGACAACATAAACGTTATACCTGTGATCTCACCCATTGTATCTGAGATTACATCCACTGTATCTGTGTCTCAAAACCAGTGTATCAATTATACCACACCTACTCTCTGGACGATATCACGCACACTCTATGTATGACACCATATTCAGGATGAATGACGTGACATAAACTCTTTATCACCTCACAGCCCTATATGTATGACATCACAGCTAGTATATTTATGACATCATATCCAATATATATATATCACACATACTGCTTTCATGACAATGCAACGTCTATATCTGACATCTCACACACTATATTTGACATCACAGCCACTGTATTTATGCCATCACACAGATGACACACACGTGTGTATCGATGTACCTCTGTTTCGATGACATCACAACAAGTATATAAGTCATGACACGGCACACATATGAAATCATACACATTTCACATGACATCACATTCACACTTTATGACATCAATGATCAGTATTATGACATGACATGACAAACACTGCATTCATGACATCAGATCCCCTCTATATGACATCACACCCACGGTTTTATGACATCTCAACCCTCTATACCTGTGACATCACAGCCAGTGTTTCTCTAACATCACATCCAATATGGTTCTGAATTCATATCTACTGTATTTGACATGAAACACACACTTTTAAGACAATACAACCACTCTATCTGACATTATAACCTTCATATCTGTATTTGTGTGATCACACCCACTCTATGATGAGATCACACACACTGCATGTAGGACATCACACATAATATATATATGGAACAATATGCACTATATACGACATCACACCGATGCTGTATGACATCAAATCACTCTATTCATGACGATCAAATCTACTTTATCTCACATCACCCCCTTTATATCTGACAGCACATCCACTGTACCTGTGTCATCACACACAGATTATCGATCATATAACCCCCATTGTATGTATGATACCACAGCCACAATGTGCATGAATCATCTTGTGAATTACATATGACATCACATCCACTCTCTATCATATCACAGCACTCTATGACTTCACACACATTGTTCTCATGTCATCACTCCCAGTATGTCTGACATCGCATCCACTGTACCTGGGTCATTACTGAGTATATTGATTATACCACACCAGCATTATGTGTGATATCAAACCCACTATATGTATGACATCCTATGATTAGTTTGTGACATAACACCCACTCTTTATGACATCAAAAGACTGTATTCATGGCAACACACCCACTCTATTCATGACACCACACCCACTGTATATGACATCACGTACACTGTACTTGTGACATCACAGCCACTGTAATTATGACAAGACACCTGCTATGCTTTAGACATCATACTCAGTAAAATAACATCTCACATGTTATATGAATGGGAACACTACCACTGTGTCCGATGTCATGGCCCATATTCCATTCAGGACATCATATCCACTAGATACGTTCGCACCCACACTGTGTGATGACTACACAAGCTCTATGTCTGTCTTGAAACCCGTTCTAACTGCCATCACATCCACTGTATATGTCATCACACCCACTTTGTTGACGCTATCACACCAACTATGGAAGAGATCACAGGTGGCAAATGTATGCCATCATGCATGCACTACGCATGACATCATATCCACACTCTATGACAACAATCCTCAGTATTTATGACAGCACATGCACTGTATTCATGACATCACATGCATTATATACGATATGACATTTCATCTACTGTGTATGATATCACATTCACTATATAAGCGACATCATAAAATGACTCTATCTATGAGATCACACACTCTACCTGTATGACTTATCTACTTTATATGGCATCACACAGAGTGTTATGAGAACAAAATCATTGTGCACTTCACAGACACCATATCTGACATCACACCCACTGTATCTGTGTCGTCACAGCAAATGTATCAATTTTATCAATCCCAGTGTGACATCACCTCCACTATATATATATGAAATCATATGCAATACCTATGACATCAAATCCACTCTTTACGACATCCCACCACTTTATTTATGACATCAGGTCCACTATATCTGACCTCACATCAACTGGATCAGTGTCGTCACACCCTGTCTATCGATGATATCTCAACCAATATATATATGATTTCACATTCAGTATACGTGTGACATCCTATCAACTATATTTATGATATCACACCCACTCTGTATAACATCACAAACCTCTGTGTTGCTGACACCACACTCGGCATATGTATGATATCACTTGCACTGTAGATGGCATCACATCCTTTTATAACAGTAAACCACAGTAATTATGATGTGACATCCACTTCAGACATGACGTCACACCCACTATATGAGACAGAACACTGACTGTATCTTTGCCATCACAACCTCTCCACTGATATCACACACAATTTTATGTGACATCACACCCACTCTATGTGTGACATCATATGCACTCTATAACATCACATCTACTCCTTAAGTCTTCACACCACTGTCCTTATGATGTCACAACAACTATATATGAAAACACATCCAGTATGTATGGCAATATATACCCTACACATGTGACATCACAGCAAATAATCTGTTTCCTCACACCCACTGTATTGACAACGTCCCACCTATACTGTGTATGACATCACACTCTGCGTATGTATAGCATCCTTGCACTGTAGAACACATCACATGCTCACGTTACGAAATCAAACCACCATTTCGAAGGCATCACACACAGTATATTTGACATCATATCCACAGTATCTCCGTCTATTACATCCACTCTATTGATGATATCACAACAACTGTATTTATGAGGTCTCTTCCGCTATATATGATGACATCCTATCCATTGTATACAATACATATTCACTATTTTTGTTACAACACAACCACTGTATCTCTGTCTCACACCAACTCTTTCTATCTTATCACACCCTTTGTATGTACGACATCACACCCCTGTTTGCATGACATCATAACACACTTTTTAAGGCATCACATCCTTTTTTATGACATGACATCACATTATATATGACATCGCATGCAGTGTACTCATGACATCACTCCAAAAATATCTGACATTGCATCCACTGTATCTGTGTCATCACAACCCCTCTAATTATGATCTCAGAACAACTGTACACATGACATCACACCCATTTTATGTATTATATCCTATGCACTATACATAACGTTCCATCCATCCTTTATGACTTCACACCATGTCACTCATCGCATTAACTCGATTGCATTGGTGGCATCACAGACACTGTATATGAGATCACACACATGACAACACAAACGTTATATCTGCGATCTCACCCATTGTATCTGAGACTACATCCACTGTATCTGTGTCTTCAAAACCAGTGTATCAATTATACCACACCCACACTCTGAACGATATCACGCACACTCTATGTATGACACCATATTCAGGATGAATGACGTGACATAAACTCTTTATCACCTTATAGCCCCTATATGTATGACATCAGAGCTAGTATATTTGTGACATCATATCCAATATATGTGATATCACATATACTGCTTTCCAGACAATGCAACGTCTATACCTGACATCTCACACACTATATTTGACATCACAGCCACTGTATTTATGCCATCACACAGATGACACACACGTGTGTATCGATGTACCTCTGTGTCGATGACATCACAACAAGTATATAAGTCATGACACGGCACACATATGAAATCATACACATTCTACATGACATCACATTCACACTTTATGACATCAATGATCAGTATTTATGACATGACAAACACTGCATTCATGACATCAGATCCCCTCTATATGACATCACACCCACGGTTTATGACATCTCAACCCCTATACCTGTGACATCACAGCCAGTGTATCTCTAACATCACATCCAATATGGTTCTGAACTCATATCTACTGTATTTGACATGAAACACACCCTTTTAAGACAATACAACCACTCTATCTGCCATTATAACCTTCATATCTGTATTTGTGTGATCACAGCCACTCTATTGATGATATCACACACACTGTATGTAGGACATCACACATAATATATGTATGGAACAATATGCACTATATACGACATCACACCGATGCTGTATGACATCAAATCACTCTATTCATGAGATCAAATCTACTTTATCTCACATCACACCCTTTATATCTGACAGCACATCCACTGTACCTGTGTCATCACACACAGATTATCGATCATATAACCCCCATTGTATGTATGATACCACAGCCACAATGTGCATGACATCTTATGAACTATATAAGACATAACATCCACTCCGTACATATCACACCACTCTATGACATCACACCCACTTTTCTCATGTCATCACTCCCAGTATGTCTGACATCGCATCCACTTTACCTGGGTCATTACTGAGTATATTGATTATACCACACCAGCATTATGTGTGATATCAAACCCACTATATGTATGACATCCTATGATTAGTTTTTGTGACATAACACCCACTCTTTATGACATCACAAGACTGTATTCATGGCAACACACCCACTCTATTCATGACACCACACCCACTGTATATGACATCACGTACACTGTACTTGTGACATCACAGCCACTGTAATTATGACAAGACAAGACCCTGCTATGCTTTAGACATCATACTCAGTAAAAATAACATCTCACATGTTATATGAATGGGAACACTACCACTGTGTCCGATGTCATGGCCCATACTCCATTGAGGACATCATATCCACTAGATACGTTCTCACCCACACTGTGTGTATGACTACACAAGCTCTATGTCTGTCTTGAAACCCGTTCTAACTGCCATCACATCCACTGTATATGTCATCAAACCCACTTTGTCGACGCATCACACCAACTATGGAAGAGATCACAGGTGGCAAATGAATGCCATCACATGCACTACGCATGACATTATATCCATACTCTACGACAACATTCCTCAGTAATTATGACAGCACATGCACTGTATTCATGAAATCACATGCATTATATACGATAGACATTTCATCTACTGTGTATGATATCACATTCACTATATAAGCAACATCATAAAATGACTCTATCTATGAGATCACACACTCTACCTTTATGACTTATGTACTTTATATGGCATCACACAGAGTGTTATGAGAACAAAATCATTGTGCATTTCACAGACACCATATCTAATATCACACCCACTGTATCTGTGTCATCATAGCAAATGTATCAATTTTATCAATCCCAGTGTGACATCACCTCCACTATATGTATGAAATCATATGCAATACCTATGACATCAAATCCACTCTTTACGACATCACACCACTTAATTTATGACATCACGTCCACTAAAATATTGACCTCACATCAACTGGATCTGTGTCGTCACACCCAGTCTATCGATGATATCTCAACCAATATATATATGATATCACATTCAGTATACGTGTGACATCCTATCCACTATATTATTTATGATCACACCCACTCTGTATAACATCACAAAAACCTCTGTGTTGCTGACACCACACTCGGCATATGTATGATATCACTTGCACTGTAGATGGCATCACATCCTTTTATAACAGCAAACCTCAGTTATTATGCTGTCACATCCACTGCAGACATGACGTCACACCCATATATGAGACAGAACACTGACTGTATCTTTGCCATCACAACCTCTCCACTGATATCACACACAATTTTATGTGACATCACACCCACTCTATGTGTGACATCATATGCACTCTAAAACATCACATCTACTCCTTAAGTCTTCACACGACTGTCCTTATGATGTCACAACAACTATATATGAAAACACATCCAGTATGTAGGACAATATATACCCTACACATGTGACATCACAGCAAATAATCTGTGTCATCACACCCACTGTATTGACTACGTCCCACCTACTACTGTGTATGACATCACACTCTGCGTATGTATAGCATCCTTGCACTGTAGAACACATCACATGCTCACGTTACGAAATCAAACCACCATTTCGAAGGCATCACACACAGTATATTTGACATCATATCCACAGTATCTCCGTCTATTACTTCCACTCTATTGATGATATCACAACAACTGTATTTATGAGGTCTCTTCCGCTATATATGATGACATCCTATCCATTGTATACAATACATATTCACTATTTTTGTTACAACACAACCACTGTATCTCTGTCTCACACCAACTCTTTCTATCTTATCACACCCTTTGTATGTACGACATCACACCCCTGTTTGCATGACATCATAAACACTATTTAAGGCATCACATCCTCATTTTATGACATGACATCACATTATATATGACATCGCATGCAGTGTACTCATGACATCACTCCAAAAATATCTGACATTGCATCCACTGTATCTGTGTCATCACAACCCCTCTAATTATGATCTCAGAACAACTGTACACATGACATCACACCCATTTTATGTATTATATCCTATGCACTATACATAACGTTCCATCCATCCTTTATGACTTCACACCATGTCACTCATCGCATTAACTCGATTGCATTGGTGGCATCACAGACACTGTATATGAGATCACACACATGACAACACAAACGTTATATCTGCGATCTCACCCATTGTATCTGAGACTACATCCACTGTATCTGTGTCTTCAAAACCAGTGTATCAATTATACCACACCCACACTCTGAACGATATCACGCACACTCTATGTATGACACCATATTCAGGATGAATGACGTGACATAAACTCTTTATCACCTTATAGCCCTATATGTATGACATCAGAGCTAGTATATTTGTGACATCATATCCATATATATATGATATCACATATACTGCTTTCCAGACAATGCAACGTCTATACCTGACATCTCACACACTATATTTGACATCACAGCCACTGTATTTATGCCATCACACAGATGACACACACGTGTGTATCGATGTACCTCTGTGTCGATGACATCACAACAAGTATATAAGTCATGACACGGCACACATATGAAATCATACACATTCTACATGACATCACATTCACACTTTATGACATCAATGATCAGTATTTATGACATGACAAACACTGCATTCATGACATCAGATCCCCTCTATATGACATCACACCCACGGTTTATGACATCTCAACCCCTATACCTGTGACATCACAGCCAGTGTATCTCTAACATCACATCCAATATGGTTCTGAACTCATATCTACTGTATTTGACATGAAACACACCCTTTTAAGACAATACAACCACTCTATCTGCCATTATAACCTTCATATCTGTATTTTGTGTGATCACAGCCACTCTATGATGATGATATCACACACACTGTATGTAGGACATCACACATAATATATGTATGGAACAATATGCACTATATACGACATCACACCGATGCTGTATGACATCAAATCACTCTATTCATGAGATCAAATCTACTTTATCTCACATCACACCCTTTATATCGACAGCACATCCACTGTACCTGTGTCATCACACACAGATTATCGATCATATAACCCCCATTGTATGTATGATACCACAGCCACAATGTGCATGACATCTTATGAACTATATAAGACATAACATCCACTCCGTAACATATCACACCACTCTATGACATCACACCCACTGTTCTCATGTCATCACTCCCAGTATGTCTGACATCGCATCCACTGTACCTGGGTCATTACTGAGTATATTGATTATACCACACCAGCATTATGTGTGATATCAAACCCACTATATGTATGACATCCTATGATTAGTTTGTGACATAACACCCACTCTTTATGACATCACAAGACTGTATTCATGGCAACACACCCACTCTATTCATGACACCACACCCACTGTATATGACATCACGTACACTGTACTTGTGACATCACAGCCACTGTAATTATGACAAGACACCTGCTATGCTTTAGACATCATACTCAGTAAAAATAACATCTCACATGTTATATGAATGGGAACACTACCACTGTGTCCGATGTCATGGCCCATACTCCATTGAGGACATCATATCCACTAGATACGTTCTCACCCACACTGTGTGTATGACTACACAAGCTCTATGTCTGTCTTGAAACCCGTTCTAACTGCCATCACATCCACTGTATATGTCATCAAACCCACTTTATCGACGCCATCACACCAACTATGGAAGAGATCACAGGTGGCATATGAATGCCATCACATGCACTACGCATGACATTATATCCATACTCTACGACAACATTCCTCAGTAATTATGACAGCACATGCACTGTATTCATGAAATCACATGCATTATATACGATAGACATTTCATCTACTGTGTATGATATCACATTCACTATATAAGCAACATAATATAATGACTCTATCTATGAGATCACACACTCTACCTTTATGACTTATGTACTTTATATGGCATCACACAGAGTGTTATGAGAACAAAATCATTGTGCACTTCACAGACACCATATCTAATATCACACCCACTGTATCTGTGTCATCATAGCAAATGTATCAATTTTATCAATCCCAGTGTGACATCACCTCCACTATATATATGAAATCATATGCAATACCTATGACATCAAATCCACTCTTTACGACATCACACCACTTAATTTATGACATCACGTCCACTAAAATTTACCTCACATCAACTGGTTCTGTGTCGTCACACCCAGTCTATCGATGATATCACAACCAATATATATATATATGATTTCACATTCAGTATACGTGTGACATCCTATCCACTATATTTATGACATCACACCCACTCTGTATAACATCACAAACCTCTGTGTTGCGGACACCACACTCGGCATATGTATGATATCACTTGCACTGTAGATGGCATCACATCCTTTTATAACAGCAAACCTCAGTTATTATGCTGTCACATCCACTGCAGACATGACGTCACACCCACCATATGAGACAGAACACTGACTGTATCTTTGCATCACAACCTCTCCACTGATATCACACACACTTTTATGTGACATCACACCCACTCTATGTGTGACATCATATGCACTCTAAAACATCACATCTACTCCTTAAGTCTTCACACGACTGTCCTTATGATGTCACAACCACTATATATGAAAACACATCCAGTATGTAGGACAATATATACCCTACACATGTGACATCACAGCAAATAATCTGTGTCATCACACCCACTGTATTGACTACGTCCCACCTACTCTGTGTATGACATCACACTCTGCGTATGTATAGCATCCTTGCACTGTAGAACACATCACATGCTCACGTTACGAAATCAAACCACCATTTCGAAGGCATCACACACAGTATATTTGACATCATATCCACAGTATCTCCGTCTATTACTTCCACTCTATTGATGATATCACAACAACTGTATTTATGAGGTCTCTTCCGCTATATATGATGACATCCTATCCATTGTATACAATACATATTCACTATTTTTGTTACAACACAACCACTGTATCTCTGTCTCACACCAACTCTTTCTATCTTATCACACCCTTTGTATGTACGACATCACACCCCTGTTTGCATGACATCATAAACACTATTTAAGGCATCACATCCTCATTTTATGACATGACATCACATTATATATGACATCGCATGCAGTGTACTCATGACATCACTCCAAAAATATCTGACATTGCATCCACTGTATCTGTGTCATCACAACCCCTCTAATTATGATCTCAGACCAACTGTACACATGACATCACACCCATTTTATGTATTATATCCTATGCACTATACATAACGTTCCATCCATCCTTTATGACTTCACACCATGTCACTCATCGCATTAACTCGATTGCATTGGTGGCATCACAGACACTGTATATGAGATCACACACATGACAACACAAACGTTATATCTGCGATCTCACCCATTGTATCTGAGACTACATCCACTGTATCTGTGTCTTCAAAACCAGTGTATCAATTATACCACACCCACACTCTCTGAACGATATCACGCACACTCTATGTATGACACCATATTCAGGATGAATGACGTGACATAAACTCTTTATCACCTTATAGCCCTATATGTATGACATCAGAGCTAGTATATTTGTGACATCATATCCAATATATATATATCACATATACTGCTTTCCAGACAATGCAACGTCTATACCTGACATCTCACACACTATATTTGACATCACAGCCACTGTATTTATGCCATCACACAGATGACACACACGTGTGTATCGATGTACCTCTGTGTCGATGACATCACAACAAGTATATAAGTCATGACACGGCACACATATGAAATCATACACATTCTACATGACATCACATTCACACTTTATGACATCAATGATCAGTATTTATGACATGACAAACACTGCATTCATGACATCAGATCCCCTCTATATGACATCACACCCACGGTTTATGACATCTCAACCCCTATACCTGTGACATCACACCAGTGTATCTCTAACATCACATCCAATATGGTTCTGAACTCATATCTACTGTATTTGACATGAAACACACACTTTTAAGACAATACAACCACTCTATCTGCCATTATAACCTTCATATCTGTATTTGTGTGATCACACCCACTCTATTGATGATATCACACACACTGTATGTAGGACATCACACATAATATATGTATGGAACAATATGCACTATATACGACATCACACCGATGCTGTATGACATCAAATCACTCTATTCATGAGATCAAATCTACTTTATCTCACATCACACCCTTTATATCTGACAGCACATCCACTGTACCTGTGTCATCACACACAGATTATCGATCATATAACCCCCATTGTATGTATGATACCACAGCCACAATGTGCATGACATCTTATGAACTATATAAGACATAACATCCACTCCGTATCATATCACACCACTCTATGACATCACACCCACTGTTCTCATGTCATCACACCCAGTATGTCTCTGACATCGCATCCACTGTACCTGGGTCATTACTGAGTATATTGATTATACCACACCAGCATTATGTGTGATATCAAACCCACTATATGTATGACATCCTATGATTAGTTTGTGACATAACACCCACTCTTTATGACATCAAAGACTGTATTCATGGCAACACACCCACTCTATTCATGACACCACACCCACTGTATATGACATCACGTACACTGTACTTGTGACATCACAGCCACTGTAATTATGACAAGACACCTGCTATGCTTTAGACATCATACTCAGTAAAAATAACATCTCACATGTTATATGAATGGGAACACTACCACTGTGTCCGATGTCATGGCCCATATTCCATTCAGGACATCATATCCACTAGATACGTTCGCACCCACACTGTGTGTATGACTACACAAGCTCTATGTCTGTCTTGAAACCCGTTCTAACTGCCATCACATCCACTGTATATGTCATCACACCCACTTTGTTGACGCTATCACACCAACTATGGAAGAGATCACAGGTGGCAAATGTATGCCATCACATGCACTACGCATGACATCATATCCACACTCTATGACAACAATCCTCAGTATTTTATGACAGCACATGCACTGTATTCATGACATCACATGCATTATATACGATATGACATTTCATCTACTGTGTATGATATCACATTCACTATATAAGCAACATAATAAAATGACTCTATCTATGAGATCACACACTCTACCTGTATGACTTATCTACTTTATATGGCATCACACAGAGTGTTATGAGAACAAAATCATTGTGCACTTCACAGACACCATATCTGACATCACACCCACTGTATCTGTGTCGTCACAGCAAATGTATCAATTTTATCAATCCCAGTGTGACATCACCTCCACTGTATATATGAAATCATATGCAATACCTATGACATCAAATCCACTCTTTACGACATCACACCACTTTATTTATGACATCAGGTCCACTATATCTGACCTCACATCAACTGGATCAGTGTCGTCACACCCTGTCTATCGATGATATCTCAACCATATATATATATGATTTCACATTCAGTATACGTGTGACATCCTATCAACTATATTTATGATATCACACCCACTCTGTATAACATCACAAACCTCTGTGTTGCTGACACCACACTCGGCATATGTATGATATCACTTGCACTGTAGATGGCATCACATCCTCTTTTATAACAGTAAACCACAGTAATTATGATGTCACATCCACTTCAGACATGACGTCACACCCACTATATGAGACAGAACACTGACTGTATCTTTGCCATCACAACCTCTCCACTGATATCACACACAATTTTATGTGACATCACACCCACTCTATGTGTGACATCATATGCACTCTATAACATCACATCTACTCCTTAAGTCTTCACACCACTGTCCTTATGATGTCACAACAACTATATATGAAAACACATCCAGTATGTAGGACAATATATACCCTACACATGTGACATCACAGCAAATAATCTGTTTCCTCACACCCACTGTATTGACAACGTCCCACCTATACTGTGTATGACATCACACTCTGCGTATGTATAGCATCCTTGCACTGTAGAACACATCACATGCTCACGTTACGAAATCAAACCACCATTTCGAAGGCATCACACACAGTATATTTGACATCATATCCACAGTATCTCCGTCTATTACTTCCACTCTATTGATGATATCACAACAACTGTATTTATGAGGTCTCTTCCGCTATATATGATGACATCCTATCCATTGTATACAATACATATTCACTATTTTTGTTACAACACAACCACTGTATCTCTGTCTCACACCAACTCTTTCTATCTTATCACACCCTTTGTATGTACGACATCACACCCCTGTTTGCATGACATCATAAACACTATTTAAGGCATCACATCCTCATTTTATGACATGACATCACATTATATATGACATCGCATGCAGTGTACTCATGACATCACTCCAAAAATATCTGACATTGCATCCACTGTATCTGTGTCATCACAACCCCTCTAATTATGATCTCAGAACAACTGTACACATGACATCACACCCATTTTATGTATTATATCCTATGCACTATACATAACGTTCCATCCATCCTTTATGACTTCACACCATGTCACTCATCGCATTAACTCGATTGCATTGGTGGCATCACAGACACTGTATATGAGATCACACACATGACAACACAAACGTTATATCTGCGATCTCACCCATTGTATCTGAGACTACATCCACTGTATCTGTGTCTTCAAAACCAGTGTATCAATTATACCACACCCACACTCTGAACGATATCACGCACACTCTATGTATGACACCATATTCAGGATGAATGACGTGACATAAACTCTTTATCACCTTATAGCCCTATATGTATGACATCAGAGCTAGTATATTTGTGACATCATATCCAATATATGATATCACATATACTGCTTTCCAGACAATGCAACGTCTATACCTGACATCTCACACACTATATTTGACATCACAGCCACTGTATTTATGCCATCACACAGATGACACACACGTGTGTATCGATGTACCTCTGTGTCGATGACATCACAACAAGTATATAAGTCATGACACGGCACACATATGAAATCATACACATTCTACATGACATCACATTCACACTTTATGACATCAATGATCAGTATTTATGACATGACAAACACTGCATTCATGACATCAGATCCCCTCTATATGACATCACACCCACGGTTTATGACATCTCAACCCCTATACCTGTGACATCACAGCCAGTGTATCTCTAACATCACATCCAATATGGTTCTGAACTCATATCTACTGTATTTGACATGAAACACACCCTTTTAAGACAATACAACCACTCTATCTGCCATTATAACCTTCATATCTGTATTTGTGTGATCACAGCCACTCTATTGATGATATCATCACACACACTGTATGTAGGACATCACACATAATATATGTATGGAACAATATGCACTATATACGACATCACACCGATGCTGTATGACATCAAATCACTCTATTCATGAGATCAAATCTACTTTATCTCACATCACACCCTTTATATCTGACAGCACATCCACTGTACCTGTGTCATCACACACAGATTATCGATCATATAACCCCCATTGTATGTATGATACCACAGCCACAATGTGCATGACATCTTATGAACTATATAAGACATAACATCCACTCCGTATCATATCACACCACTCTATGACATCACACACTTGTTCTCATGTCATCACTCCCAGTATGTCTGACATCGCATCCACTGTACCTGGGTCATTACTGAGTATATTGATTATACCACACCAGCATTATGTGTGATATCAAACCCACTATATGTATGACATCCTATGATTAGTTTGTGACATAACACCCACTCTTTATGACATCACAAGACTGTATTCATGGCAACACACCCACTCTATTCATGACACCACACCCACTGTATATGACATCACGTACACTGTACTTGTGACATCACAGCCACTGTAATTATGACAAGACACCTGCTATGCTTTAGACATCATACTCAGTAAAAAAATAACATCTCACATGTTATATGAATGGGAACACTACCACTGTGTCCGATGTCATGGCCCATATTCCATTCAGGACATCATATCCACTAGATACGTTCGCACCCACACTGTGTGTATGACTACACAAGCTCTATGTCTGTCTTGAAACCCGTTCTAACTGCCATCACATCCACTGTATATGTCATCACACCCACTTTGTCGACGCTATCACACCAACTATGGAAGAGATCACAGGTGGCAAATGTATGCCATCACATGCACTACGCATGACATCATATATCCACATACTCTATGACAACATTCCTCAGTATTTATGACAGCACATGCACTGTATTCATGAATCACATGCATTATATACGATATGACATTTCATCTACTGTGTATGATATCACATTCACTATATAAGCGACATCATAAAATGACTCTATCTATGAGATCACACACTCTACCTTATGACTTATCTACTTTATATGGCATCACACAGAGTGTTATGAGAACAAAATCATTGTGCACTTCACAGACACCATATCTGACATCACACCCACTGTATCTGTGTCGTCACAGCAAATGTATCAATTTTATCAATCCCAGTGTGACATCACCTCCACTGTATATATGAAATCATATGCAATACCTATGACATCAAATCCACTCTTTACGACATCCCACCACTTTATTTATGACATCAGGTCCACTATATTTGACCTCACATCAACTGGATCAGTGTCGTCACACCCTGTCTATCGATGATATCACAACCAATATATATATGATTTCACATTCAGTATACGTGTGACATCCTATCACTATATTTATGATATCACACCCACTCTGTATAACATCACAAACCTCTGTGTTGCTGACACCACACTCGGCATATGTATGATATCACTTGCACTGTAGATGGCATCACATCCTTTTTATAACAGTAAACCACCTCAGTTATTATGATGTCACATCCACTTCAGACATGACGTCACACCCACTATATGAGACAGAACACTGACTGTATCTTTGCCATCACAACCTCTCCACTGATATCACACACAATTTTATGTGACATCACACCCACTCTATGTGTGACATCATATGCACTCTAAAACATCACATCTACTCCTTAAGTCTTCACACCACTGTCCTTATGATGTCACAACAACTATATATGAAAACACATCCAGTATGTATGGACAATATATACCCTACACATGTGACATCACAGCAAATAATCTGTTTCTCACACCCACTGTATTGACAACGTCCCACCTATACTGTGTATGACATCACACTCTGCGTATGTATAGCATCCTTGCACTGTAGAACACATCACATGCTCACGTTACGAAATCAAACCACCATTTCGAAGGCATCACACACAGTATATTTGACATCATATCCACAGTATCTCCGTCTATTACATCCACTCTATTGATGATATCACAACAACTGTATTTATGAGGTCTCTTCCGCTATATATGATGACATCCTATCCATTGTATACAATACATATTCACTATTTTTGTTACAACACAACCACTGTATCTCTGTCTCACACCAACTCTTTCTATCTTATCACACCCTTTGTATGTACGACATCACACCCCTGTTTGCATGACATCATAAACACTATTTAAGGCATCACATCCTCATTTTATGACATGACATCACATTATATATGACATCGCATGCAGTGTACTCATGACATCACTCCAAAAATATCTGACATTGCATCCACTGTATCTGTGTCATCACAACCCCTCTAATTATGATCTCAGAACAACTGTACACATGACATCACACCCATTTTATGTATTATATCCTATGCACTATACATAACGTTCCATCCATCCTTTATGACTTCACACCATGTCACTCATCGCATTAACTCGATTGCATTGGTGGCATCACAGACACTGTATATGAGATCACACACATGACAACACAAACGTTATATCTGCGATCTCACCCATTGTATCTGAGACTACATCCACTGTATCTGTGTCTTCAAAACCAGTGTATCAATTATACCACACCCACACTCTGAACGATATCACGCACACTCTATGTATGACACCATATTCAGGATGAATGACGTGACATAAACTCTTTATCACCTTATAGCCCTATATGTATGACATCAGAGCTAGTATATTTGTGACATCATATCCAATATATGTGATATCACATATACTGCTTTCCAGACAATGCAACGTCTATACCTGACATCTCACACACTATATTTGACATCACAGCCACTGTATTTATGCCATCACACAGATGACACACACGTGTGTATCGATGTACCTCTGTGTCGATGACATCACAACAAGTATATAAGTCATGACACGGCACACATATGAAATCATACACATTCTACATGACATCACATTCACACTTTATGACATCAATGATCAGTATTTATGACATGACAAACACTGCATTCATGACATCAGATCCCCTCTATATGACATCACACCCACGGTTTATGACATCTCAACCCCTATACCTGTGACATCACAGCCAGTGTATCTCTAACATCACATCCAATATGGTTCTGAACTCATATCTACTGTATTTGACATGAAACACACACTTTTAAGACAATACAACCACTCTATCTGCCATTATAACCTTCATATCTGTATTTGTGTGATCACAGCCACTCTATTGATGATATCACACACACTGTATGTAGGACATCACACATAATATATGTATGGAACAATATGCACTATATACGACATCACACCGATGCTGTATGACATCAAATCACTCTATTCATGAGATCAAATCTACTTTATCTCACATCACACCCTTTATATCTGACAGCACATCCACTGTACCTGTGTCATCACACACAGATTATCGATCATATAACCCCCATTGTATGTATGATACCCACAGCCACAATGTGCATGACATCTTATGAACTATATAAGACATAACATCCACTCCGTACCATATCACACCACTCTATGACATCACACCCACTGTTCTCATGTCATCACTCCCAGTATGTCTGACATCGCATCCACTGTACCTGGGTCATTACTGAGTATATTGATTATACCACACCAGCATTATGTGTGATATCAAACCCACTATATGTATGACATCCTATGATTAGTTTGTGACATAACACCCACTCTTTATGACATCACAAGACTGTATTCATGGCAACACACCCACTCTATTCATGACACCACACCCACTGTATATGACATCACGTACACTGTACTTGTGACATCACAGCCACTGTAATTATGACAAGACACCTGCTATGCTTTAGACATCATACTCAGTAAAATAACATCTCACATGTTATATGAATGGGAACACTACCACTGTGTCCGATGTCATGGCCCATATTCCATTCAGGACATCATATCCACTAGATACGATACGTTCTCACCCACACTGTGTGTATGACTACACAAGCTCTATGTCTGTCTTGAAACCCGTTCTAACTGCCATCACATCCACTGTATATGTCATCACACCCTTTTTGTTGACGCTATCACACCAACTATGGAAGAGATCACAGGTGGCAAATGTATGCCATCACATGCACTACGCATGACATCATATCCATACTCTATGACAACATTCCTCAGTATTTATGACAGCACATGCACTGTATTCATGAATCACATGCATTATATACGATATGACATTTCATCTACTGTGTATGATATCACATTCACTATATAAGCAACATAATATAAAAATGACTCTATCTATGAGATCACACACTCTACCTTTATGACTTATCTACTTTATATGGCATCACACAGAGTGTTATGAGAACAAAATCATTGTGCATTTCACAGACACCATATCTGAATATCACACCCACTGTATCTGTGTCATCATAGCAAATGTATCAATTTTATCAATCCCAGTGTGACATCACCTCCACTATATGTATGAAATCATATGCAATACCTATGACATCAAATCCACTCTTTACGACATCACACCACTTTATTTATGACATCACGTCCACTAAAATTGACCTCACATCAACTGGATCTGTGTCGTCACACCCTGTCTATCGATGATATCACAACCAATATATATATGATTTCACATTCAGTATACGTGTGACATCCTATCAACTATATTTATGACATCACACCCACTCTGTATAACATCACAAACCTCTGTGTTGCTGACACCACACTCGGCATATGTATGATATCACTTGCACTGTAGATGGCATCACATCATCCTTTTATAACAGCAAACCTCAGTTATTATATGATGTCACATCCACTTCAGACATGACGTCACACCCACTATATGAGACAGAACACTGACTGTATCTTTGCCATCACAACCTCTCCACTGATATCACACACAATTTTATGTGACATCACACACCCACTCTATGTGTGACATCATATGCACTCTATAACATCACATCTACTCCTTAAGTCTTCACACCACTGTCCTTATGATGTCACAACAACTATATATGAAAACACATCCAGTATGTAGGACAATATATACCCTACACATGTGACATCACAGCAAATAATCTGTTTCATCACACCCACTGTATTGACATACGTCCCACCTACTCTGTGTATGACATCACACTCTGCGTATGTATAGCATCCTTGCACTGTAGAACACATCACATGCTCACGTTACGAAATCAAACCACCATTTCGAAGGCATCACACACAGTATATTTGACATCATATCCACAGTATCTCCGTCTATTACATCCACTCTATTGATGATATCACAACAACTGTATTTATGAGGTCTCTTCCGCTATATATGATGACATCCTATCCATTGTATACAATACATATTCACTATTTTTGTTACAACACAACCACTGTATCTCTGTCTCACACCAACTCTTTCTATCTTATCACACCCTTTGTATGTACGACATCACACCCCTGTTTGCATGACATCATAAACACTATTTAAGGCATCACATCCTCATTTTATGACATGACATCACATTATATATGACATCGCATGCAGTGTACTCATGACATCACTCCAAAAATATCTGACATTGCATCCACTGTATCTGTGTCATCACAACCCCTCTAATTATGATCTCAGAACAACTGTACACATGACATCACACCCATTTTATGTATTATATCCTATGCACTATACATAACGTTCCATCCATCCTTTATGACTTCACACCATGTCACTCATCGCATTAACTCGATTGCATTGGTGGCATCACAGACACTGTATATGAGATCACACACATGACAACACAAACGTTATATCTGCGATCTCACCCATTGTATCTGAGACTACATCCACTGTATCTGTGTCTTCAAAACCAGTGTATCAATTATACCACACCCACACTCTGAACGATATCACGCACACTCTATGTATGACACCATATTCAGGATGAATGACGTGACATAAACTCTTTATCACCTTATAGCCCTATATGTATGACATCAGAGCTAGTATATTTGTGACATCATATCCAATATATATGATATCACATATACTGCTTTCCAGACAATGCAACGTCTATACCTGACATCTCACACACTATATTTGACATCACAGCCACTGTATTTATGCCATCACACAGATGACACACACGTGTGTATCGATGTACCTCTGTGTCGATGACATCACAACAAGTATATAAGTCATGACACGGCACACATATGAAATCATACACATTCTACATGACATCACATTCACACTTTATGACATCAATGATCAGTATTTATGACATGACAAACACTGCATTCATGACATCAGATCCCCTCTATATGACATCACACCCACGGTTTATGACATCTCAACCCCTATACCTGTGACATCACAGCCAGTGTATCTCTAACATCACATCCAATATGGTTCTGAACTCATATCTACTGTATTTGACATGAAACACACCCTTTTAAGACAATACAACCACTCTATCTGCCATTATAACCTTCATATCTGTATTTGTGTGATCACAGCCACTCTATTGATGATATCACACACACTGTATGTAGGACATCACACATAATATATGTATGGAACAATATGCACTATATACGACATCACACCGATGCTGTATGACATCAAATCACTCTATTCATGAGATCAAATCTACTTTATCTCACATCACACCCTTTATATCTGACAGCACATCCACTGTACCTGTGTCATCACACACAGATTATCGATCATATAACCCCCATTGTATGTATGATACCACAGCCACAATGTGCATGACATCTTATGAACTATATAAGACATAACATCCACTCCGTACCATATCACACCACTCTATGACATCACACCCACTGTTCTCATGTCATCACTCCCAGTATGTCTGACATCGCATCCACTGTACCTGGGTCATTACTGAGTATATTGATTATACCACACCAGCATTATGTGTGATATCAAACCCACTATATGTATGACATCCTATGATTAGTTTGTGACATAACACCCACTCTTTATGACATCACAAGACTGTATTCATGGCAACACACCCACTCTATTCATGACACCACACCCACTGTATATGACATCACGTACACTGTACTTGTGACATCACAGCCACTGTAATTATGACAAGACACCTGCTATGCTTTAGACATCATACTCAGTAAAATAACATCTCACATGTTATATGAATGGGAACACTACCACTGTGTCCGATGTCATGGCCCATACTCCATTGAGGACATCATATCCACTAGATACGTTCTCACCCACACTGTGTGTATGACTACACAAGCTCTATGTCTGTCTTGAAACCCGTTCTAACTGCCATCACATCCACTGTATATGTCATCACACCCACTTTGTCGACGCCATCACACCAACTATGGAAGAGATCACAGGTGGCATATGAATGCCATCACATGCACTACGCATGACATTATATCCATACTCTACGACAACATTCCTCAGTATTTATGACAGCACATGCACTGTATTCATGAAATCACATGCATTATATACGATATGACATTTCATCTACTGTGTATGATATCACATTCACTATATAAGCAACATCATATAATGACTCTATCTATGAGATCACACACTCTACCTTTATGACTTATGTACTTTATATGGCATCACACAGAGTGTTATGAGAACAAAATCATTGTGCACTTCACAGACACCATATCTAACATCACACCCACTGTATCTGTGTCATCATAGCAAATGTATCAATTTTATCAATCCCAGTGTGACATCACCTCCACTATATATATGAAATCATATGCAATACCTATGACATCAAATCCACTCTTTACGACATCCACACCACTTTATTTATGACATCACGTCCACTAAATTTGACCTCACATCAACTGGTTCTGTGTCGTCACACCCAGTCTATCGATGATATCACAACCAATATATATATGATATCACATTCAGTATACGTGTGACATCCTATCCACTATATTTATGACATCACACCCACTCTGTATAACATCACAAACCTCTGTGTTGCGGACACCACACTCGGCATATGTATGATATCACTTGCACTGTAGATGGCATCACATCCTCTTTTATAACAGCAAACCTCAGTTATTATGCTGTCACATCCACTGCAGACATGACGTCACACCCACCATATGAGACAGAACACTGACTGTATCTTTGCCATCACAACCTCTCCACTGATATCACACACACTTTTATGTGACATCACACCCACTCTATGTGTGACATCATATGCACTCTAAAACATCACATCTACTCCTTAAGTCTTCACACGACTGTCCTTATGATGTCACAACCACTATATATGAAAACACATCCAGTATGTAGGACAATATATACCCTACACATGTGACATCACAGCAAATAATCTGTGTCATCACACCCACTGTATTGAATACGTCCCACCTACTCTGTGTATGACATCACACTCTGCGTATGTATAGCATCCTTGCACTGTAGAACACATCACATGCTCACGTTACGAAATCAAACCACCATTTCGAAGGCATCACACACAGTATATTTGACATCATATCCACAGTATCTCCGTCTATTACTTCCACTCTATTGATGATATCACAACAACTGTATTTATGAGGTCTCTTCCGCTATATATGATGACATCCTATCCATTGTATACAATACATATTCACTATTTTTGTTACAACACAACCACTGTATCTCTGTCTCACACCAACTCTTTCTATCTTATCACACCCTTTGTATGTACGACATCACACCCCTGTTTGCATGACATCATAAACACTATTTAAGGCATCACATCCTCATTTTATGACATGACATCACATTATTTATGACATCGCATGCAGTGTACTCATGACATCACTCCAAAAATATCTGACATTGCATCCACTGTATCTGTGTCATCACAACCCCTCAAATTATGATCTCAGAACAACTGTACACATGACATCACACCCATTTTATGTATATATCCTATGCACTATACATAACGTTCCATCCATCCTTTATGACTTCACACCATGTCACTCATCGCATTAACTCGATTGCATTGGTGGCATCACAGACACTGTATATGAGATCACACACATGACAACACAAACGTTATATCTGCGATCTCACCCATTGTATCTGAGACTACATCCACTGCATCTGTGTCTTCAAAACCAGTGTATCAATTATACCACACCCACACTCTGAACGATATCACGCACACTCTATGTATGACACCATATTCAGGATGAATGACGTGACATAAACCCCCCCCCCCCCCCCCCCCCCCCCCCCCCCCCCCCCCCCCCCCCCCCCCCCCCCCCCCCCCCCCCCCCCCCCCCCCCCCCCCCCCCCCCCCCCCCCCCCCCCCCCCCCCCCCCCCCCCCCCCCCCCCCCCCCCCCCCCCCCCCCCCCCCCCCCCCCCCCCCCCCCCCCCCCCCCCCCCCCCCCCCCCCCCCCCCCCCCCCCCCCCCCCCCCCCCCCCCCCCCCCCCCCCCCCCCCCCCCCCCCCCCCCCCCCCCCCCCCCCCCCCCCCCCCCCCCCCCCCCCCCCCCCCCCCCCCCCCCCCCCCCCCCCCCCCCCCCCCCCCCCCCCCCCCCCCCCCCCCCCCCCCCCCCCCCCCCCCCCCCCCCCCCCCCCCCCCCCCCCCCCCCCCCCCCCCCCCCCCCCCCCCCCCCCCCCCCCCCCCCCCCCCCCCCCCCCCCCCCCCCCCCCCCCCCCCCCCCCCCCCCCCCCCCCCCCCCCCCCCCCCCCCCCGCCCCCCCCCCCCCCCCCCCCCCCCCCCCCCCCCCCCCCCCCCCCCCCCCCCCCCCCCCCCCCCCCCCCCCCCCCCCCCCCCCCCCCCCCCCCCCCCCCCCCCCCCCCCCCCCCCCCCCCCCCCCCCCCCCCCCCCCCCCCCCCCCCCCCCCCCCCCCCCCCCCCCCCCCCCCCCCCCCCCCCCCCCCCCCCCCCCCCCCCCCCCCCCCCCCCCCCCCCCCCCCCCCCCCCCCCCCCCCCCCCCCCCCCCCCCCCCCCCCCCCCCCCCCCCCCCCCCCCCCCCCCCCCCCCCCCCCCCACCCCCCCCCCCCCCCCCCCCCCCCCCCCCCCCCCCCCCCCCCCCCCCCCCCCCCCCCCTGACCTCCCCCGTGTCTCGATGTACCCTCTGGTCGATGACATCACAACAAGTATGAGGAGTAATGACACAGGCACACATATGACATCTATACACATTCTACATGACTATCACCTTCACACATAATGACATCAAATGACAGTGTATTATGACAACACAAACACTGCCTTCATGAGTCCAGAACCTACTCAATATGACATCACATCCACAGTTTAAGACATCTCATCCCCTATCCCTGTGAACATCACAGCCACCAAGTGAAGCTAAACAACTTTCGTGTAACCTTTTCCATCTGTATCATCAAACCACTGTGGTTCTGAATTCATAACCACTATATTGAACATGAAACAACGCACCATGTTAAGACCATACGACCACTCTATCATGAAGCATAGCCACCCATAATCTGTATCAGTGTGAACACCCACCTATTCGAGATATAACACACACTGTATGTAGGACAACCACAAAATACTAAACTACATGTAACAACAATAGCAGTATCATGAAATCACGCCACGCAGGTGCTTCAAGTCACTCTATTCATGACATCAAATCTAGCATTAACTCACATCACACCCTTAATCTGACAGCACATCCCTTACCTGTGTCATCACACACAATTTTATCGACCATATAACCCCCATTGTATTTGATACCACAGCCACAAAGTCTATGACATCATATGAACTACATATGACATCACATCCACTCTGTAGATATCACACCACTCATTACATACACACCCTCTGGTTCTCATGTCATCAACCCTGTAACTGACATCGCATCCACTGCACCGCGGCATTAACTGATATATTATTATACAACACCAGCATTCCGTGTGATATCAAACCCCACTGTATGTATGACATCCAATGAACAATTGTGCCTAACACCCCACTCTTTAACGACAACACAAGCCTGGTTATTCATGGCACACACCAGCTCGATCCATGACACCACACCCACTGTATATGACATCACATACCACTCTTCTGTGACACTCTATGTACGTTCTCAACCACAACTGTGCGGTGTATGTACTCACACAAGCTCTTTCGTCTGTCTTGAAACCCGTTCGAAACTGCCATCTACTCCACCGGTTATATGTCTTACACCCACTTTGTCGACGCCAATCACAACAACCGTATGTAATTTTGAGTTGACAGGTGGGCATATGTATGGCCATCAGATTCCAACTTCTCACATGACATCTTATTCCACACTCTCTGACAACAAATCCTCAGTATTTATGACATCATATGCACTGTATTCATGACATCACACGCATTGTATAAGATATGACATTTCATCTACTGTGTATGATATCACAGTCGCTATATAAGTGACATCATTCAATGACACTATCTCTGACATCACACACTCTAACTTTACACTTATCTACTTTAATGTGGCATCACAAACAGTGTTATGAGAACAGAACCACTGTGTACTTCACATACTCCATATCTAATATCACACCCACTGGTCTGTGTCATACAGCAAATGTATCAATTTTTATCAAATCCCGTGTATGTATGACATCACCTCCACTATATGTATGGAAAGCATATGTAATACCTATGACATCACATCCACTCTTTTTACGACATCACGCTGCCACTTTATTTATGACATCATGTCCAACTATATCTCTGACCTCACATCAACTGTAATCTGTGTCGTCACACCCAGTCTATCGATGATATCACAACCAATATATATATGGTATCAACATCCAGTATAACGTGTGATATCCTATGCACTATATTCATGGGTGACATCACACCCACTCTGTATAACATCACATCGACCCTCTTGTTTGGTGCTGACAATTACCACACGTAACGCCTATGTATGATATCATTATGCACTGTAGATGGCATCACATACTCTTTATCACAGCAAACCACAGTATGGTACGATGTCACATCCACTTCAGACATGACGTCACCACCCACTATATGTGAGACAGCACACTCGCTCTATTATTGCAAATCATAACCTCACACTGAATAACTCACCACCCACATCTTTTATTGTGGACATCACACCCACTCCTTCGAGTGATCATCAGTTGCACTCTAAAATATCACATCTTACTCCTTGAGTCTTACACACTACTATTGTACTTACGACATCACAACCCTCAATAATATGAAATCCAACATTACAGTTTGTAGGAAATTTTTTTACAAATTTATACCCCGCTTATACATGTGGACATATCACAGCAATTAATCTTTTGTTTCCTCAAAACCCCCTTTTTTGGCTCCACCCCTTTTATTTTAAAAACCCCTTTTATGAAAACCCCCCTTTCACTCATAAACCTATTTACATCCCTCCACTTTTTCAACACCAAATTATTTTTTGACTCAAAAACAACATCCCCAAAATTTGACATTTACCCCTTTCTTTTCCAACCACTTTAAAAGATCTCACCATGAGTATTTCATCCCCCCATTTTTGGTTTAATTTTGGAATACAAAATGGCCCCCACCTTTTAAATTTCCCCACATATCGATTATCCATTTATTTGCCTCAAGCGTTGAAAACCCAAAAAAACCAAAATTTTACGACCACCCTTGATGACACACCCGATCTGGCCCAAATTTAAATCCCCACCCCTTTGGAGAACTCAAAACCCATATGACACACAAATTAAAGAATGTACTAAACCCCTTTTTGACATCAAAGTTATTTGAACCACCTAATTTTTTAAAAACACATATCCAAAATTTTAAAAAACCTTTTTATGAAAAGCGTCTTAAATCATTTAAAAAATTTAAAAAAAAAAGCACACAAATCCCACACTTGACATGACCTCTTTCGGAAAACAACAAGTATGGAATATGAAACCCCCAAAAAATTTAAAACCTCTTTGACATCACTTCACCTTTTTAATCAAACATTTTATGACATCACAAACCCCCCTTTTGACTCAACCCCCTTTGAAAATCCCTTTATACATTTTCCCCCCTTTTGACATAAGCCACTCCTCTTATCATACCCCCCTTGGGTTTTGAAAAACCTATATTTAATAAACACACCATTTGACAAAACACCCCTATTGAGAATTTAAATTTATCAGGTGATGCACCCCCTCTATATAATAAACCCCAATTAACCCCCCCTAAATTTTTTTCAAATCTTTTTTTGGCATCACCCCACCCCGGGTAAACCCCAACCTTATTATGAACAAACCCAATTTTTAAAACACCCCTTTAAAAGACACACATCCACTTTTGTTCACAATTTTGCAAAAAACCCCCTTTTTTATGTACCCAACCAAAATCTTTACATCATAAAATACTTTGCATACATATTTGATATACAACCCATTAAAATCAACCCCTGTTCTCAGCATCAAAGAATTGACATCCCCCCTCCCCCCAAAAGGTTATTATTTAACCCCACCAAAAAATTTTTTTTTAAAAACCCCCTGTATGGAAATCAATAAAATTTTTAAACCCCCCCTTTTAACACACAACCCTTTTTAACCCCCCCCCAATATAAAAAAACCCACTGTATTGAATAAACACCCCTTTGGGTCAAGCCCCTGACTTTTTGACAAAACCCCTTTTCCCTTTTCACCAATTTGTAAAAAAACACGCACTTTGGGTTTGAAGGGAAAATCCATTCCAAAGTCATCACAAACACTTTGGCATCAACCCTATGTATTTAACCCCTGGGTTTTTATCACAATTACTCCTTGAAACCCTTAAGCAACAATTTCCCCCCCATTTATCCACCCCCCCTTTTTACCCCTCACACAACATTTATAGTTGAATCATTTGTATGATCAAAATGCATAAATGACATCTACCAAAATCTTGACAACCTCTATTTTCACCAAAACACTTATTGCACACCCATTGTTAAGAAACAACATGTGTTTACAAACCATAAAATACACAACAATGCTTCCACACAAATCAAATTTTTAAAAATTATTTTGGGCACCCTTTTAAAAAAACCCTTGGTTTTTCCAAAACCCTAAAAAAAACACCCCCTTTTTTGCCCCCAGCAAAAAAATTTTATCAACCAGTTTTATGCACAACCCATTATTTGAAAAATATTAAAAAAAAAAAAAAAAAAAAAAAAAAAAAAAAAAAAAAAAAAAAAAAAAAAAAAAAAAAAAAAAAAAAAAAAAAAAAAAAAAAAAAAAAAAAAAAAAAAAAAAAAAAAAAAAAAAAAAAAAAAAAAAAAAAAAAAAAAAAAAAAAAAAAAAAAAAAAAAAAAAAAAAAAAAAAAAAAAAAAAAAAAAAAAAAAAAAAAAAAAAAAAAAAAAAAAAAAAAAAAAAAAAAAAAAAAAAAAAAAAAAAAAAAAAAAAAAAAAAAAAAAAAAAAAAAAAAAAAAAAAAAAAAAAAAAAAAAAAAAAAAAAAAAAAAAAAAAAAAAAAAAAAAAAAAAAAAAAAAAAAAAAAAAAAAAAAAAAAAAAAAAAAAAAAAAAAAAAAAAAAAAAAAAAAAAAAAAAAAAAAAAAAAAAAAAAAAAAAAAAAAAAAAAAAAAAAAAAAAAAAAAAAAAAAAAAAAAAAAAAAAAAAAAAAAAAAAAAAAAAAAAAAAAAAAAAAAAAAAAAAAAAAAAAAAAAAAAAAAAAAAAAAAAAAAAAAAAAAAAAAAAAAAAAAAAAAAAAAAAAAAAAAAAAAAAAAAAAAAAAAAAAAAAAAAAAAAAAAAAAAAAAAAAAAAAAAAAAAAAAAAAAAAAAAAAAAAAAAAAAAAAAAAAAAAAAAAAAAAAAAAAAAAAAAAAAAAAAAAAAAAAAAAAAAAAAAAAAAAAAAAAAAAAAAAAAAAAAAAAAAAAAAATATATATATGCTATCACATCCAGTTTACATGTGAAATCCTATCCACGATTATTTACGATTATCACACCCAATCGGCTGTTTAACTTCCACAACCCACTGTGTTGCAGACACCACACCTCTCCATATGTATGAGATCATTTGCACAGATAGATGCCATTCACATCCTCTTTAATACAGGCAATCCACATTATGTAAAAAGTCTCATCCACTTACAAACATGATGTCACACCCACTATATGGAGATATCAAACCCCCTGTAAAATATGCAATCAAAAACCTTTCCATCTGATATCACATTCACTTTTATGTGACATAACACCACACTCTATCTGTGACACCAGTTGCCTACTCTATAACATCCACATCTTACTCCTTCATAAGTCTTCAAACCACTGTTCTTATTACAGTCACAACCTCTATGTATGAAGCCCACGCTCCAGTAATGTATGACAAATACACACCCTTTACAGGTGGGACATCACAGCAAATAAATCGTTGTGCATCACTCACCGACTGTTTTATGACACACGACACACATACTCTGTGTATGACATAACAATCTGCGAATGTATAGGCAATCTCTTGCACTGGTTGGAAAGGAGGGGGGGGGGGGGGAACATCATATCCTCACGTTTCAGACAATTCAAACCACCATTTCTAAGGCAATCAATCTCACACTTTACATTTTGCCATCATATCCATAGTATTTCTATCCATCACATCCACTCTGTATTGATGATATCACATCAAGTGTACCTGTGAGACTCACATCCGCTATATATGATGACATCATATCCATTGTATACTATACATATCACTAGTTTGTTACCTCACTACCACTGT
Source organism: Odocoileus hemionus (assembly GCA_020976825.1). Classification (NCBI taxonomy): domain Eukaryota; kingdom Metazoa; phylum Chordata; class Mammalia; order Artiodactyla; family Cervidae; genus Odocoileus; species Odocoileus hemionus. The sequence goes on from JAJLRB010000350.1 coordinate 79,361, forward strand.
ATCTCACCACCACTCTTTCCATCTTATCACTCCCTTTCTCTGTATGATATCAACCTGTTTGCGTTACCATCATAAAAACCCATTTAAAGGGACACATCCAAATTTTATGACATGACACCACATTTTTGACATCACAGCCTTCAAAACCCGACACACTCCAAACAATCGACATTGCATCCACTTTTCTGTGTCTCACAACCACTCTTTTAATCTCAGACCAATGACGTATGACACACACCCCCTTTTATTGTGACATCTTAGCACTATACAAAATTCGCATCCATCTTTATGACTTCTCCCCTTGCATCACCAAATTTCCTCCATTGCTTTGTGGGAACACAGACGCTATAGATGAATCCCCACAGGGCAACCAAACGTTTTTTTTTTTGCCATCCACCCCTTGTATCGAGACACATCCACTTATTTTGTCCTCAAAGCCAGTGGGTTTAAAGATCCACACCCCCCTTGGGCGATTTCCACACACTCTATGCATACAGCACATTCGATGAAGACATGACTAAACCCTTTATGACATCACAGCCCCCTATGTAGAACTCAAAAGCTATATATTTTTAAAATCATACCCAATTTCTATACAGCACATACTGCTTTCATGAAAGCAAAACCCATACCTTACATCTCACCATATATTTGACAACACTGCCCCTCTATATGTGCACACACAGATGACACACACTGGTATCGATTACCCCGTGTCGATGAATCACAAAAAGTATGGAAGAAAGACACGGAACATAGACATCTTACACATTCTACTGACATCACATTCACACTTTTTGACATCAATGACAGTGTTTATGACATCACAAAAACGCATTCATGCCAGACCCTCCTATATAAAACACATCCACGTTTATGCATCTCATCCCCTATCCCTTTACATCACAGCCACTCCTCGTATCATCACATCCACTGTGGGTTTTGAAAATTTTTTCCACTATATTTGACATGAAACACCCATGTTTGACAATACGACCACTCTTCTGAAGATAGCCTCCTAACGTATCAGGGGAGACACCCACCTATCGATGATTAAAAACCCCACTGTATTAGGCACCACAAATCTAATTATCAACAATAGCAGTATTTATGCAAACACCGCCCCGCAGGGGAATCAAACCCATTCTGACATCAAACCATTTTCTCACATCACAACCCATTATATCACCACATCCACTGTACCCTTTCATCCACAATTTTATCGACCAATAACCCCCATTGTTGTATGAACCCCCAGCCCCCAAAGTCATGAATCTTTTGAACTACATATGACATCACATCCACCTGTATAATCCCCCAACCATTTTTCTCACACCCCCCGTTCTCTTTCACAACCCGTAAAACTGACATCGCACCCCTGCCCCGGGCATTACTGAGTATATTGATTACCCACCAGCATTATGGTGATATCAAACCCCTGTATGTATACATCCAAAGAACTTTGTGGCATAACCCCACTCTTTTTCACATCACAACCCTTTTTCATGGCAAACAACCCCCCTCGTCATGCACACACCCCAAATGTAATTTTCATCACATACACTCTTCTTTACATACGCCACTGTACTTTTACAAACACCTACACCCTTTATACACCTCCAGTAAAAAAAACACGGGACTTGGTAAGAATGGGAACACTACCACAGTATCCATGTCAGGCACATACAAAATTTTTGGACACTTTTCCCCTATGTACCTCTCACCCACAATTGTGTATTTCTAAAAAAAGCTCTACGTCTGTCTTTAAACCCGTTTTGAACTGCCACACATCCACCGTAAATTCATCACACCCACTTGTCACGCCATCACACAACTTTAAAGTGGAAGTGGGTATGTAGCCTCAGATGCACTAACGAATCATAACCACATCTTTAAAAAACAATCCCATATTTTTGACATCACATGCCTTTTTAGACATCCCACATTGATCATATGACTTTCATCTACTGGTATGATACACAGTCGCAAAAATGACATCATACAATACAAACCTGACAACACCCTACCCTTCCAACTTATCTACTTTATGGGCATCACACTTGTTATGGAAAAAGAACCATTTTGTACTTCACAGACACCATAACTAAACACACCCACTGTCTGTTCACTACAGCAAATGTACAATTTTTTTTCAAATCCAGTGGTATACATCACCTCCACTAATTATGAAAGCATATGAAACTTACATCACATCCACTCTTTAAGACATCACCCACTTTATTTATGAATCATGTCCACTATATCTGACCTCACAAAAAACTGGATCGTGTCTCACACCCATCTATCTTGATATCACAACCATATATATATGGTTTACATCCATAACGTGTGTATCCAGCACATATTTATGACATCACACACACTCTGTATAAAATCACATCCCCCCTTGGTTGCTGACACCCCCCAGCCTATTTATGATATTTTCACTGTAATGGGTCACCCCTTAAAAAACCCCAAACCACAGTATGTAGGGTGTCACACCACTTTAACATGACGTCACACCCCTATATGACCCGCACACCCCTGATTTTTTCAATCACAACCCTCCACGATATCACACCAAATTTTAAGTGACATTAACCAAATCTAGTGTGACATCAGTTGCACTCTATAACATCACATCTATCCTTTAAGTTTCACACTACGTACTTATAGTCACAACCTCTAATAGAAACCAAACCAGTATGTAGGCAATATATATCCTATACATTATCACAGCAAATAATCGTGCCCAAACCCCCCGCTGTATTTGACCACGTCACACCCACCTTTGTTACATCACACCGCGATGATACATCTTTGCACTGTGGGGGACATCACATCCTCACGTTACGACATCAAACCCCCATTTTTAAGGCATACAAAAACTATATTTGACATCATACCCCAGTATCTCGTCATCCACCCACGTTTGATGATGTCACAACAATGAACTAGAGACTCATAGCTAAATTTTTGACATCAT
>JAJLRB010000351.1:0-37527 GCA_020976825.1 Odocoileus hemionus
TAATGTGATGTCATGTCATAAAATGAGGATGTGATGCCTTAAATAGTGTTTATGATGTCATGCAAACAGGGGTGTGATGTCGTACATACAAAGGGTGTGATAAGATAGAAAGAGTTGGTGTGAGACAGAGATACAGTGGTTGTGTTGTAACAAAAATAGTGAATATGTATTGTATACAATGGATAGGATGTCATCATATATAGCGGAAGAGACCTCATAAATACAGTTGTTGTGATATCATCAATAGAGTGGATGTAATAGACGGAGATACTGTGGATATGATGTCAAATATACTGTGTGTGATGCCTTCGAAATGGTGGTTTGATTTCGTAACGTGAGCATGTGATGTGTTCTACAGTGCAAGGATGCTATACATACGCAGAGTGTGATGTCATACACAGTATAGGTGGGACGTTGTCAATACAGTGGGTGTGAGGAAACAGATTATTTGCTGTGATGTCACATGTGTAGGGTATATATTGCCATACATACTGGATGTGTTTTCATATATAGTTGTTGTGACATCATAAGGACAGTGGTGTGAAGACTTAAGGAGTAGATGTGATGTTATAGAGTGCATATGATGTCACACATAGAGTGGGTGTGATGTCACATAAAATTGTGTGTGATATCAGTGGAGAGGTTGTGATGGCAAAGATACAGTCAGTGTTCTGTCTCATATAGTGGGTGTGACGTCATGTCTGAAGTGGATGTGACATCATAATTACTGTGGTTTACTGTTATAAAAGGATGTGATGCCATCTACAGTGCAAGTGATATCATACATATGCCGAGTGTGGTGTCAGCAACACAGAGGTTTGTGATGTTATACAGAGTGGGTGTGATATCATAAATATAGTTGATAGGATGTCACACGTATACTGAATGTGAAATCATATATATATTGGTTGAGATATCATCGATAGACAGGGTGTGACGACACTGATCCAGTTGATGTGAGGTCAGATATAGTGGACCTGATGTCATAAATAAAGTGGTGGGATGTCGTAAAGAGTGGATTTGATGTCATAGGTATTGCATATGATTTCATATATACAGTGGAGGTGATGTCACACTGGGATTGATAAAATTGATACATTTGCTGTGACGACACAGATACAGTGGGTGTGATGTCAGATATGGTGTCTGTGAAGTGCACAATGATTTTGTTCTCATAACACTCTGTGTGATGCCATATAAAGTAGATAAGTCATACAGGTAGAGTGTGTGATCTCATAGATAGAGTCATTTTATGATGTCGCTTATATAGTGAATGTGATATCATACACAGTAGATGAAATGTCATATCGTATATAATGCATGTGATGTCATGAATACAGTGCATGTGCTGTCATAAATACTGAGGATTGTTGTCATAGAGTGTGGATATGATGTCATGCGTAGTGCATCTGATGGCATACATTTGCCACCTGTGATCTCTTCCATAGTTGGTGTGATAGCGTCAACAAAGTGGGTGTGATGACATATACAGTGGATGTGATGGCAGTTAGAACGGGTTTCAAGACAGACATAGAGCTTGTGTAGTCATACACAGTGTGGGTGCGAACGTATCTAGTGGATATGATGTCCTGAATGGAATATGGGCCATGACATCGGACACAGTGGTAGTGTTCCCATTCATATAACATGTGAGATGTTATTTTACTGAGTATGATGTCTAAAGCATAGCAGGTGTCTTGTCATAATTACAGTGGCTGTGATGTCACAAGTACAGTGTACGTGATGTCATATACAGTGGGTGTGGTGTCATGAATAGAGTGGGTGTGTTGCCATGAATACAGTCTTTTGATGTCATAAAGAGTGGGTGTTATGTCACAAACTAATCATAGGATGTCATACATATAGTGGGTTTGATATCACACATAATGCTGGTGTGGTATAATCAATATACTCAGTAATGACCCAGGTACAGTGGATGCGATGTCAGACATACTGGGTGTGATGACATGAGAACAATGTGTCTGAAGTCATAGAGTGCTGTGATATGATAGAGAGTGGATGTGATGTGTCATATGTAATTCACAAGATGTCATGCACATTTTGGCTGTGGTATCATACATACAATGGGGGATATATGATCGATAATCTGTGTGTGATGACACAGGTACAGTGGATGTGCTTTCAGATATAAAGGGTGTGATGTGAGATAAAGTAGATTTGACGTCATGAATAGAGTGATTTGATGTCATACAGCATCGGTGTGATGTCGTATATAGTGCATATTGTTCCATATATATATTATGTGTGATGTCCTACATGCAGTGTGTGTGATCTCATCGATAGAGTGGGTGTGATCACACAAATACAGATATGGAGGTTATAATGTCAGATAGAGTGGTTGTATTGTCTTAAAAGTGTGTGTTTCATGTCAAATACAGTAGATATGAATTCAGAACCATATTGGATGTGATGTTAGAGAAAGACTGGCTGTGATGTCACAGGTAGAGGGCTTGAGATGTCATAAACCGTGGGTGTGATGTCATATAGAGGGGATCTGATGTCATGAATGCAGTGTTTGTCATGTCATAAATACTGATCATTGATGTCATAAAGTGTGAATGTGATGTCATGTGAAATGTGTATGATTTCATACGTGTGCCGAGTCATGACTTATATACTTGTTGTGATGTCATCGAAACAGAGGTACATCGATACACACGTGTGTGTCATCTGTGTGATGGCATAAATACAGTGGCTGTGATGTCAAATATAGTGGGTGAGATGTCAGATATAGACGTTGCATTGTCATGAAAGCAGTATGTGTGATATAGTATATATTGGATATGATGTCATAAATATACTAGCTGTGATGTCATACATATAGGGCTGTGAGGTGATAAAGAGTTTATGTCACGTCATTCATCCTGAATATGGTGTCATACATAGAGTGTGCGGAATATCGTCCAGAGAGTAGGTGTGGTATAATTGATACACTGGGTTTGAGGACACAGATGCAGTGGATGTAATCTCAGATACAATGGGTGAGATCACAGGTATAACGTTTATGTTGTCATGTGTGTGATCTCATATATATTGTCTGCGATGCCACCAATGCAATCGAGTTAATGCGATGAGTGACATGGTGTGAAGTCATAAAGGATGGATGCGACGTTATGTATAGTGCATAGGATGTCATACATAAAATGGGTGTGATGTCATGTGTACAGTTGGTCAGAGATCATAATTTGAGGGGTTGTGATGACACAGATACTGTGGATGCAATGTCAGATATTTTTGGAGTGATGTCATGAGTACACTGCATGCGATGTCATAAATAATGTGGTGTCATGTCATAAAATGAGGATGTGATGCCTTAAATAGTGTTTATGATGTCACGCAAACAGGGGTGTGATGTCGTACATACAAAGGGTGTGATAAGATAGAAAGAGTTGGTGTGAGACAGAGATACAGTGGTTGTGTTGTAACAAAAATAGTGAATATGTATTGTATACAATGGATAGGATGTCATCATATATAGCGGAAGAGACCTCATAAATACAGTTGTTGTGATATCATCAATAGAGTGGAAGTAATAGACGGAGATACTGTGGATATGATGTCAAATATACTGTGTGTGATGCCTTCGAAATGGTGGTTTGATTTCGTAACGTGAGCATGTGATGTGTTCTACAGTGCAAGGATGCTATACATACGCAGAGTGTGATGTCATACACAGAGTAGGTGGGACGTAGTCAATACAGTGGGTGTGATGACACAGATTATTTGCTGTGATGTCACATGTGTAGGGTATATATTGTCCTACATACTGGATGTGTTTTCATATATAGTGGTTGTGACATCATAAGGACAGTCGTGTGAAGACTTAAGGAGTAGATGTGATGTTTTAGAGTGCATATGATGTCACACATAGAGTGGGTGTGATGTCACATAAAAGTGTGTGTGATATCAGTGGAGAGGTTGTGATGGCAAAGATACAGTCAGTGTTCTGTCTCATATGGTGGGTGTGACGTCATGTCTGCAGTGGATGTGACAGCATAATAACTGAGTTTGCTGTTATAAAGAGGATGTGATGCCATCTACAGTGCAAGTGATATCATACATATGCCGAGTGTGGTGTCCGCAACACAGAGGTTTGTGATGTTATACAGAGTGGGTGTGATGTCATAAATATAGTGGATAGGATGTCACACGTATACTGAATGTGATATCATATATATATTGGTTGTGATATCATCGATAGACTGGGTGTGACGACACAGAACCAGTTGATGTGAGGTAAATTTTAGTGGACGTGATGTCATAAATTAAGTGGTGTGATGTCGTAAAGAGTGGATTTGATGTCATAGGTATTGCATATGATTTCATACATATAGTGGAGGTGATGTCACACTGGGATTGATAAAATTGATACATTTGCTATGATGACACAGATACAGTGGGTGTGATATTAGATATGGTGTCTGTGAAATGCACAATGATTTTGTTCTCATAACACTCTGTGTGATGCCATATAAAGTACATAAGTCATAAAGGTAGAGTGTATGATCTCATAGATAGAGTCATTATATTATGTTGCTTATATAGTGAATGTGATATCATACACAGTAGATGAAATGTCTATCGTGTATAATGCATGTGATTTCATGAATACAGTGCATGTGCTGTCATAATTACTGAGGAATGTTGTCGTAGAGTATGGATATAATGTCATGCGTAGTGCATGTGATGGCATTCATATGCCACCTGTGATCTCTTCCATAGTTGGTGTGATGGCGTCGATAAAGTGGGTTTGATGACATATACAGTGGATGTGATGGCAGTTAGAACGGGTTTCAAGACAGACATAGAGCTTGTGTAGTCATACACACAGTGTGGGTGAGAACGTATCTAGTGGATATGATGTCCTCAATGGAGTATGGGCCATGACATCGGACACAGTGGTAGTGTTCCCATTCATATAACATGTGAGATGTTATTTTTACTGAGTATGATGTCTAAAGCATAGCAGGTGTCTTGTCATAATTACAGTGGCTGTGTTGTCACAAGTACAGTGTACGTGATGTCATATACAGTGGGTGTGGTGTCATGAATAGAGTGGGTGTGTTGCCATGAATACAGTCTTGTGATGTCATAAAGAGTGGGTGTTATGTCACAAACTAATCATAGGATGTCATACATATAGTGGGTTTGATATCACACATAATGCTGGTGTGGTATAATCAATATACTCAGTAATGACCCAGGTAAAGTGGATGCGATGTCAGACATACTGGGAGTGATGACATGAGAACAGTGGGTGTGATGTCATAGAGTGGTGTGATATGTTACGGAGTGGATGTTATGTCTTATATAGTTCATAAGATGTCATGCACATTGTGGCTGTGGTATCATACATACAATGGGGGTTATATGATCGATAATCTGTGTGTGATGACACAGGTACAGTGGATGTGCTGTCAGATATAAAGGGTGTGATGTGAGATAAAGTAGATTTGATCTCATGAATAGAGTGATTTGATGTCATACAGCATCGGTGTGATGTCGTATATAGTGCATATTGTTCCATACATATATTATGTGTGATGTCCTACATACAGTGTGTGTGATATCATCAATAGAGTGGCTGTGATCACACAAATACAGATATGAAGGTTATAATGGCAGATAGAGTGGTTGTATTGTCTTAAAAGGGTGTGTTTCATGTCAAATACAGTAGATATGAGTTCAGAACCATATTGGATGTGATGTTAGAGATACACTGGCTGTGATGTCACAGGTATAGGGGTTGAGATGTCATAAACCGTGGGTGTGATGTCATATAGAGGGGATCTGATGTCATGAATGCAGTGTTTGTCATGTCATAAATACTGATCATTGATGTCATAAAGTGTGAATGTGATGTCATGTAGAATGTGTATGATTTCATATGTGTGCCGTGTCATGACTTATATACTTGTTGTGATGTCATCGACACAGAGGTACATCGATACACACGTGTGTGTCATCTGTGTGATGGCATAAATACAGTGGCTGTGATGTCAAATATAGTGTGTGAGATGTCAGGTATAGACGTTGCATTGTCTGGAAAGCAGTATATGTGATATCACATATATTGGATATGATGTCACAAATATACTAGCTCTGATGTCATACATATAGGGCTATAAGGTGATAAAGAGTTTATGTCACGTCATTCATCCTGAATATGGTGTCATACATAGAGTGTGCGTGATATCGTTCAGAGTGTGGGTGTGGTATAATTGATACACTGGTTTTGAAGACACAGATACAGTGGATGTAGTCTCAGATACAATGGGTGAGATCGCAGATATAACGTTTGTGTTGTCATGTGTGTGATCTCATATACAGTGTCTGTGATGCCACCAATGCAATCGAGTTAATGCGATGAGTGACATGGTGTGAAGTCATAAAGGATGGATGGAACGTTATGTATAGTGCATAGGATATAATACATAAAATGGGTGTGATGTCATGTGTACAGTTGTTCTGAGATCATAATTAGAGGGGTTGTGATGACACAGATACAGTCGATGCAATGTCAGATATTTTTGGAGTGATGTCATGAGTACACTGCATGCGATGTCATATATAATGTGATGTCATGTCATAAAATGAGGATGTGATGCCTTAAATAGTGTTTATGATGTCATGCAAACAGGGGTGTGATGTCGTACATACAAAGGGTGTGATAAGATAGAAAGAGTTGGTGTGAGACAGAGATACAGTGGTTGTGTTGTAACAAAAATAGTGAATATGTATTGTATACAATGGATAGGATGTCATCATATATAGCGGAAGAGACCTCATAAATACAGTTGTTGTGATATCATCAATAGAGTGGAAGTAATAGACGGAGATACTGTGGATATGATGTCAAATATACTGTGTGTGATGCCTTCGAAATGGTGGTTTGATTTCGTAACGTGAGCATGTGATGTGTTCTACAGTGCAAGGATGCTATACATACGCAGAGTGTGATGTCATACACAGAGTAGGTGGGACGTATCAATACAGTGGGTGTGATGACACAGATTATTTGCTGTGATGTCACATGTGTAGGGTATATATTGTCCTACATACTGGATGTGTTTTCATATATAGTGGTTGTGACATCATAAGGACAGTCGTGTGAAGACTTAAGGAGTAGATGTGATGTTTTAGAGTGCATATGATGTCACACATAGAGTGGGTGTGATGTCACATAAAAGTGTGTGTGATATCATCAGTGGAGAGGTTGTGATGGCAAAGATACAGTCAGTGTTCTGTCTCATATGGTGGGTGTGACGTCATGTCTGCAGTGGATGTGACAGCATAATAACTGAGGTTTGCTGTTATAAAGAGGATGTGATGCCATCTACAGTGCAAGTGATATCATACATATGCCGAGTGTGGTGTCCGCAACACAGAGGTTTGTGATGTTATACAGAGTGGGTGTGATGTCATAAATATAGTGGATAGGATGTCACACGTATACTGAATGTGATATCATATATATATTGGTTGTGATATCATCGATAGACTGGGTGTGACGACACAGAACCAGTTGATGTGAGGTAAATTTTAGTGGACGTGATGTCATAAATTAAGTGGTGTGATGTCGTAAAGAGTGGATTTGATGTCATAGGTATTGCATATGATTTCATACATATAGTGGAGGTGATGTCACACTGGGATTGATAAAATTGATACATTTGCTATGATGACACAGATACAGTGGGTGTGATATTAGATATGGTGTCTGTGAAATGCACAATGATTTTGTTCTCATAACACTCTGTGTGATGCCATATAAAGTACATAAGTCATAAAGGTAGAGTGTATGATCTCATAGATAGAGTCATTATATTATGTTGCTTATATAGTGAATGTGATATCATACACAGTAGATGAAATGTCTATCGTGTATAATGCATGTGATTTCATGAATACAGTGCATGTGCTGTCATAATTACTGAGGAATGTTGTCGTAGAGTATGGATATAATGTCATGCGTAGTGCATGTGATGGCATTCATATGCCACCTGTGATCTCTTCCATAGTTGGTGTGATGGCGTCGATAAAAAGTGGGTTTGATGACATATACAGTGGATGTGATGGCAGTTAGAACGGGTTTCAAGACAGACATAGAGCTTGTGTAGTCATACACACAGTGTGGGTGAGAACGTATCTAGTGGATATGATGTCCTCAATGGAGTATGGGCCATGACATCGGACACAATGGTAGTGTTCCCATTCATATAACATGTGAGATGTTATTTTTACTGAGTATGATGTCTAAAGCATAGCAGGGGTCTTGTCATAATTACAGTGGCTGTGTTGTCACAAGTACAGTGTACGTGATGTCATATACAGTGGGTGTGGTGTCATGAATAGAGTGGGTGTGTTGCCATGAATACAGTCTTGTGATGTCATAAAGAGTGGGTGTTATGTCACAAACTAATCATAGGATGTCATACATATAGTGGGTTTGATATCACACATAATGCTGGTGTGGTATAATCAATATACTCAGTAATGATGACCCAGGTAAAGTGGATGCGATGTCAGACATACTGGGAGTGATGACATGAGAACAGTGGGTGTGATGTCATAGAGTGGTGTGATATGTACGGAGTGGATGTTATGTCTTATATAGTTCATAAGATGTCATGCACATTGTGGCTGTGGTATCATACATACAATGGGGGTTATATGATCGATAATCTGTGTGTGATGACACAGGTACAGTGGATGTGCTGTCAGATATAAAGGGTGTGATGTGAGATAAAGTAGATTTGATCTCATGAATAGAGTGATTTGATGTCATACAGCATCGGTGTGATGTCGTATATAGTGCATATTGTTCCATACATATATTATGTGTGATGTCCTACATACAGTGTGTGTGATATCATCAATAGAGTGGCTGTGATCACACAAATACAGATATGAAGGTTATAATGGCAGATAGAGTGGTTGTATTGTCTTAAAAGGGTGTGTTTCATGTCAAATACAGTAGATATGAGTTCAGAACCATATTGGATGTGATGTTAGAGATACACTGACTGTGATGTCACAGGTATAGGGGTTGAGATGTCATAAACCGTGGGTGTGATGTCATATAGAGGGGATCTGATGTCATGAATGCAGTGTTTGTCATGTCATAAATACTGATCATTGATGTCATAAAGTGTGAATGTGATGTCATGTAGAATGTGTATGATTTCATATGTGTGCCGTGTCATGACTTATATACTTGTTGTGATGTCATCGACACAGAGGTACATCGATACACACGTGTGTGTCATCTGTGTGATGGCATAAATACAGTGGCTGTGATGTCAAATATAGTGTGTGAGATGTCAGGTATAGACGTTGCATTGTCTGGAAAGCAGTATATGTGATATCACATATATTGGATATGATGTCACAAATATACTAGCTCTGATGTCATACATATAGGGCTATAAGGTGATAAAGAGTTTATGTCACGTCATTCATCCTGAATATGGTGTCATACATAGAGTGTGCGTGATATCGTTCAGTTCAGAGTGTGGGTGTGGTATAATTGATACACTGGTTTTGAAGACACAGATACAGTGGATGTAGTCTCAGATACAATGGGTGAGATCGCAGATATAACGTTTGTGTTGTCATGTGTGTGATCTCATATACAGTGTCTGTGATGCCACCAATGCAATCGAGTTAATGCGATGAGTGACATGGTGTGAAGTCATAAAGGATGGATGGAACGTTATGTATAGTGCATAGGATATAATACATAAAATGGGTGTGATGTCATGTGTAGAGTTGTTCTGAGATCATAATTAGAGGGGTTGTGATGACACAGATACAGTGGATGCAATGTCAGATATTTTTGGAGTGATGTCATGAGTACACTGCATGCGATGTCATATATAATGTGATGTCATGTCATAAAATGAGGATGTGATGCCTTAAATAGTGTTTATGATGTCATGCAAACAGGGGTGTGATGTCGTACATACAAAGGGTGTGATAAGATAGAAAGAGTTGGTGTGAGACACAGAGATACAGTGGTTGTGTTGTAACAAAAATAGTGAATATGTATTGTATACAATGGATAGGATGTCATCATATATAGCGGAAGAGACCTCATAAATACAGTTGTTGTGATATCATCAATAGAGTGGATGTAATAGACGGAGATACTGTGGATATGATGTCAAATATACTGTGTGTGATGCCTTCGAAATGGTGGTTTGATTTCGTAACGTGAGCATGTGATGTGTTCTACAGTGCAAGGATGCTATACATACGCAGAGTGTGATGTCATACACAGTATAGGTGGGACGTTGTCAATACAGTGGGTGTGAAAAAACAGATTATTTGCTGTGATGTCACATGTGTAGGGTATATATTGCCATACATACTGGATGTGTTTTCATATATAGTTGTTGTGACATCATAAGGACAGTGGTGTGAAGACTTAAGGAGTAGATGTGATGTTATAGAGTGCATATGATGTCACATAGAGTGGGTGTGTGTCACATAAAATTGTGTGTGATATCAGTGGAGAGGTTGTGATGGCAAAGATACAGTCAGTGTTCTGTCTCATATAGTGGGTGTGACGTCATGTCTGAAGTGGATGTGACATCATAATTACTGTGGTTTACTGTTATAAAAGGATGTGATGCCATCTACAGTGCAAGTGATATCATACATATGCCGAGTGTGGTGTCAGCAACACAGAGGTTTGTGATGTTATACAGAGTGGGTGTGATATCATAAATATAGTTGATAGGATGTCACACGTATACTGAATGTGAAATCATATATATATTGGTTGAGATATCATCGATAGACAGGGTGTGACGACACTGATCCAGTTGATGTGAGGTCAGATATAGTGGACCTGATGTCATAAATAAAGTGGTGGGATGTCGTAAAGAGTGGATTTGATGTCATAGGTATTGCATATGATTTCATATATACAGTGGAGGTGATGTCACACTGGGATTGATAAAATTGATACATTTGCTGTGACGACACAGATACAGTGGGTGTGATGTCAGATATGGTGTCTGTGAAGTGCACAATGATTTTGTTCTCATAACACTCTGTGTGATGCCATATAAAGTAGATAAGTCATACAGGTAGAGTGTGTGATCTCATAGATAGAGTCATTTTATGATGTCGCTTATATAGTGAATGTGATATCATACACAGTAGATGAAATGTCATATCGTATATAATGCATGTGATGTCATGAATACAGTGCATGTGCTGTCATAAATACTGAGGATTGTTGTCATAGAGTGTGGATATGATGTCATGCGTAGTGCATCTGATGGCATACATTTGCCACCTGTGATCTCTTCCATAGTTGGTGTGATAGCGTCAACAAAGTGGGTGTGATGACATATACAGTGGATGTGATGGCAGTTAGAACGGGTTTCAAGACAGACATAGAGCTTGTGTAGTCATACACAGTGTGGGTGCGAACGTATCTAGTGGATATGATGTCCTGAATGGAATATGGGCCATGACATCGGACACAGTGGTAGTGTTCCCATTCATATAACATGTGAGATGTTATTTTACTGAGTATGATGTCTAAAGCATAGCAGGTGTCTTGTCATAATTACAGTGGCTGTGATGTCACAAGTACAGTGTACGTGATGTCATATACAGTGGGTGTGGTGTCATGAATAGAGTGGGTGTGTTGCCATGAATACAGTCTTTTGATGTCATAAAGAGTGGGTGTTATGTCACAAACTAATCATAGGATGTCATACATATAGTGGGTTTGATATCACACATAATGCTGGTGTGGTATAATCAATATACTCAGTAATGACCCAGGTACAGTGGATGCGATGTCAGACATACTGGGTGTGATGACATGAGAACAATGTGTCTGAAGTCATAGAGTGCTGTGATATGATAGAGAGTGGATGTGATGTCATATGTAATTCACAAGATGTCATGCACATTTTGGCTGTGGTATCATACATACAATGGGGGATATATGATCGATAATCTGTGTGTGATGACACAGGTACAGTGGATGTGCTTTCAGATATAAAGGGGTGATGTGAGATAAAGTAGATTTGACGTCATGAATAGAGTGATTTGATGTCATACAGCATCGGTGTGATGTCGTATATAGTGCATATTGTTCCATATATATATTATGTGTGATGTCCTACATGCAGTGTGTGTGATCTCATCGATAGAGTGGGTGTGTGATCACACAAATACAGATATGGAGGTTATAATGTCAGATAGAGTGGTTGTATTGTCTTAAAAGTGTGTGTTTCATGTCAAATACAGTAGATATGAATTCAGAACCATATTGGATGTGATGTTAGAGAAAGACTGGCTGTGATGTCACAGGTAGAGGGCTTGAGATGTCATAAACCGTGGGTGTGATGTCATATAGAGGGGATCTGATGTCATGAATGCAGTGTTTGTCATGTCATAAATACTGATCATTGATGTCATAAAGTGTGAATGTGATGTCATGTGAAATGTGTATGATTTCATACGTGTGCCGAGTCATGACTTATATACTTGTTGTGATGTCATCGAAACAGAGGTACATCGATACACACGTGTGTGTCATCTGTGTGATGGCATAAATACAGTGGCTGTGATGTCAAATATAGTGGGTGAGATGTCAGATATAGACGTTGCATTGTCATGAAAGCAGTATGTGTGATATAGTATATATATTGGATATGATGTCATAAATATACTAGCTGTGATGTCATACATATAGGGCTGTGAGGTGATAAAGAGTTTATGTCACGTCATTCATCCTGAATATGGTGTCATACATAGAGTGTGCGGAATATCGTCCAGAGAGTAGGTGTGGTATAATTGATACACTGGGTTTGAGGACACAGATGCAGTGGATGTAATCTCAGATACAATGGGTGAGATCACAGGTATAACGTTTATGTTGTCATGTGTGTGATCTCATATATATTGTCTGCGATGCCACCAATGCAATCGAGTTAATGCGATGAGTGACATGGTGTGAAGTCATAAAGGATGGATGCGACGACGTTATGTATAGTGCATAGGATGTCATACATAAAATGGGTGTGATGTCATGTGTACAGTTGGTCAGAGATCATAATTTGAGGGGTTGTGATGACACAGATACTGTGGATGCAATGTCAGATATTTTTGGAGTGATGTCATGAGTACACTGCATGCGATGTCATAAATAATGTGGTGTCATGTCATAAAATGAGGATGTGATGCCTTAAATAGTGTTTATGATGTCACGCAAACAGGGGTGTGATGTCGTACATACAAAGGGTGTGATAAGATAGAAAGAGTTGGTGTGAGACAGAGATACAGTGGTTGTGTTGTAACAAAAATAGTGAATATGTATTGTATACAATGGATAGGATGTCATCATATATAGCGGAAGAGACCTCATAAATACAGTTGTTGTGATATCATCAATAGAGTGGAAGTAATAGACGGAGATACTGTGGATATGATGTCAAATATACTGTGTGTGATGCCTTCGAAATGGTGGTTTGATTTCGTAACGTGAGAGCATGTGATGTGTTCTACAGTGCAAGGATGCTATACATACGCAGAGTGTGATGTCATACACAGAGTAGGTGGGACGTAGTCAATACAGTGGGTGTGATGACACAGATTATTTGCTGTGATGTCACATGTGTAGGGTATATATTGTCCTACATACTGGATGTGTTTTCATATATAGTGGTTGTGACATCATAAGGACAGTCGTGTGAAGACTTAAGGAGTAGATGTGATGTTTTAGAGTGCATATGATGTCACACATAGAGTGGGTGTGATGTCACATAAAAGTGTGTGTGATATCAGTGGAGAGGTTGTGATGGCAAAGATACAGTCAGTGTTCTGTCTCATATGGTGGGTGTGACGTCATGTCTGCAGTGGATGTGACAGCATAATAACTGAGGTTTGCTGTTATAAAGAGGATGTGATGCCATCTACAGTGCAAGTGATATCATACATATGCCGAGTGTGGTGTCCGCAACACAGAGGTTTGTGATGATGTATACAGAGTGGGGTGTGATGTCATAAATATAGTGGATAGGATGTCACACGTATACTGAATGTGATATCATATATATATTGGTTGTGATATCATCGATAGACTGGGTGTGACGACACAGAACCAGTTGATGTGAGGTAAATTTTAGTGGACGTGATGTCATAAATTAAGTGGTGTGATGTCGTAAAGAGTGGATTTGATGTCATAGGTATTGCATATGATTTCATACATATAGTGGAGGTGATGTCACACTGGGATTGATAAAATTGATACATTTGCTATGATGACACAGATACAGTGGGTGTGATATTAGATATGGTGTCTGTGAAATGCACAATGATTTTGTTCTCATAACACTCTGTGTGATGCCATATAAAGTACATAAGTCATAAAGGTAGAGTGTATGATCTCATAGATAGAGTCATTATATTATGTTGCTTATATAGTGAATGTGATATCATACACAGTAGATGAAATGTCTATCGTGTATAATGCATGTGATTTCATGAATACAGTGCATGTGCTGTCATAATTACTGAGGAATGTTGTCGTAGAGTAGTATGGATATAATGTCATGCGTAGTGCATGTGATGGCATTCATATGCCACCTGTGATCTCTTCCATAGTTGGTGTGATGGCGTCGATAAAGTGGGTTTGATGACATATACAGTGGATGTGATGGCAGTTAGAACGGGTTTCAAGACAGACATAGAGCTTGTGTAGTCATACACACAGTGTGGGTGAGAACGTATCTAGTGGATATGATGTCCTCAATGGAGTATGGGCCATGACATCGGACACAGTGGTAGTGTTCCCATTCATATAACATGTGAGATGTTATTTTTACTGAGTATGATGTCTAAAGCATAGCAGGTGTCTTGTCATAATTACAGTGGCTGTGTGTCACAAGTACAGTGTACGTGATGTCATATACAGTGGGTGTGGTGTCATGAATAGAGTGGGTGTGTTGCCATGAATACAGTCTTGTGATGTCATAAAGAGAGGGGTGTTATGTCACAAACTAATCATAGGATGTCATACATATAGTGGGTTTGATATCACACATAATGCTGGTGTGGTATAATCAATATACTCAGTAATGACCCAGGTAAAGTGGATGCGATGTCAGACATACTGGGAGTGATGACATGAGAACAGTGGGTGTGATGTCATAGAGTGGTGTGATATGGTACGGAGTGGATGTTATGTCTTATATAGTTCATAAGATGTCATGCACATTGTGGCTGTGGTATCATACATACAATGGGGGTTATATGATCGATAATCTGTGTGTGATGACACAGGTACAGTGGATGTGCTGTCAGATATAAAGGGTGTGATGTGAGATAAAGTAGATTTGATCTCATGAATAGAGTGATTTGATGTCATACAGCATCGGTGTGATGTCGTATATAGTGCATATTGTTCCATACATATATTATGTGTGATGTCCTACATACAGTGTGTGTGATATCATCAATAGAGTGGCTGTGATCACACAAATACAGATATGAAGGTTATAATGGCAGATAGAGTGGTTGTATTGTCTTAAAAGGGTGTGTTTCATGTCAAATACAGTAGATATGAGTTCAGAACCATATTGGATGTGATGTTAGAGATACACTGGTGTGATGTCACAGGTATAGGGGTTGAGATGTCATAAACCGTGGGTGTGATGTCATATAGAGGGGATCTGATGTCATGAATGCAGTGTTTGTCATGTCATAAATACTGATCATTGATGTCATAAAGTGTGAATGTGATGTCATGTAGAATGTGTATGATTTCATATGTGTGCCGTGTCATGACTTATATACTTGTTGTGATGTCATCGACACAGAGGTACATCGATACACACGTGTGTGTCATCTGTGTGATGGCATAAATACAGTGGCTGTGATGTCAAATATAGTGTGTGAGATGTCAGGTATAGACGTTGCATTGTCTGGAAAGCAGTATATGTGATATCACATATATTGGATATGATGTCACAAATATACTAGCTCTGATGTCATACATATAGGGCTATAAGGTGATAAAGAGTTTATGTCACGTCATTCATCCTGAATATGGTGTCATACATAGAGTGTGCGTGATATCGTTCAGAGTGTGGGTGTGGTATAATTGATACACTGGTTTTGAAGACACAGATACAGTGGATGTAGTCTCAGATACAATGGGTGAGATCGCAGATATAACGTTTGTGTTGTCATGTGTGTGATCTCATATACAGTGTCTGTGATGCCACCAATGCAATCGAGTTAATGCGATGAGTGACATGGTGTGAAGTCATAAAGGATGGATGGAACGTTATGTATAGTGCATAGGATATAATACATAAAATGGGTGTGATGTCATGTGTACAGTTGTTCTGAGATCATAATTAGAGGGGTTGTGATGACACAGATACAGTCGATGCAATGTCAGATATTTTTGGAGTGATGTCATGAGTACACTGCATGCGATGTCATATATAATGTGATGTCATGTCATAAAAAATGAGGATGTGATGCCTTAAATAGTGTTTATGATGTCATGCAAACAGGGGTGTGATGTCGTACATACAAAGGGTGTGATAAGATAGAAAGAGTTGGTGTGAGACAGAGATACAGTGGTTGTGTTGTAACAAAAATAGTGAATATGTATTGTATACAATGGATAGGATGTCATCATATATAGCGGAAGAGACCTCATAAATACAGTTGTTGTGATATCATCAATAGAGTGGAAGTAATAGACGGAGATACTGTGGATATGATGTCAAATATACTGTGTGTGATGCCTTCGAAATGGTGGTTTGATTTCGTAACGTGAGCATGTGATGTGTTCTACAGTGCAAGGATGCTATACATACGCAGAGTGTGATGTCATACACAGAGTAGGTGGGACGTATGTCAATACAGTGGGTGTGATGACACAGATTATTTGCTGTGATGTCACATGTGTAGGGTATATATTGTCCTACATACTGGATGTGTTTTTTCATATATAGTGGTTGTGACATCATAAGGACAGTCGTGTGAAGACTTAAGGAGTAGATGTGATGTTTTAGAGTGCATATGATGTCACACATAGAGTGGGTGTGATGTCACATAAAAGTGTGTGTGATATCAGTGGAGAGGTTGTGATGGCAAAGATACAGTCAGTGTTCTGTCTCATATGGTGGGTGTGACGTCATGTCTGCAGTGGATGTGACAGCATAATAACTGAGGTTTGCTGTTATAAAAGGATGTGATGCCATCTACAGTGCAAGTGATATCATACATATGCCGAGTGTGGTGTCCGCAACACAGAGGTTTGTGATGTTATACAGAGTGGGTGTGATGTCATAAATATAGTGGATAGGATGTCACACGTATACTGAATGTGATATCATATATATATTGGTTGTGATATCATCGATAGACTGGGTGTGACGACACAGAACCAGTTGATGTGAGGTAAATTTTAGTGGACGTGATGTCATAAATTAAGTGGTGTGATGTCGTAAAGAGTGGATTTGATGTCATAGGTATTGCATATGATTTCATATATACAGTGGAGGTGATGTCACACTGGGATTGATAAAATTGATACATTTGCTGTGATGATGACACAGATACAGTGGGTGTGATATTAGATATGGTGTCTGTGAAATGCACAATGATTTTGTTCTCATAACACTCTGTGTGATGCCATATAAAGTACATAAGTCATAAAGGTAGAGTGTGTGATCTCATAGATAGAGTCATTATATTATGTTGCTTATATAGTGAATGTGATATCATACACAGTAGATGAAATGTCTATCGTGTATAATGCATGTGATTTCATGAATACAGTGCATGTGCTGTCATAATTACTGAGGAATGTTGTCGTAGAGTATGGATATAATGTCATGCGTAGTGCATGTGATGGCATTCATATGCCACCTGTGATCTCTTCCATAGTTGGTGTGATGGCGTCGATAAAGTGGGTTTGATGACATATACAGTGGATGTGATGGCAGTTAGAACGGGTTTCAAGACAGACATAGAGCTTGTGTAGTCATACACACAGTGTGGGTGAGAACGTATCTAGTGGATATGATGTCCTCAATGGAGTATGGGCCATGACATCGGACACAATGGTAGTGTTCCCATTCATATAACATGTGAGATGTTATTTTTACTGAGTATGATGTCTAAAGCATAGCAGGTGTCTTGTCATAATTACAGTGGCTGTGTTGTCACAAGTACAGTGTACGTGATGTCATATACAGTGGGTGTGGTGTCATGAATAGAGTGGGTGTGTTGCCATGAATACAGTCTTGTGATGTCATAAAGAGTGGGTGTTATGTCACAAACTAATCATAGGATGTCATACATATAGTGGGTTTGATATCACACATAATGCTGGTGTGGTATAATCAATATACTCAGTAATGACCCAGGTAAAGTGGATGCGATGTCAGACATACTGGGAGTGATGACATGAGAACAGTGGGTGTGATGTCATAGAGTGGTGTGATATGTTACGGAGTGGATGTTATGTGTTATATAGTTCATAAGATGTCATGCACATTGTGGCTGTGGTATCATACATACAATGGGGGTTATATGATCGATAATCTGTGTGTGATGACACAGGTACAGTGGATGTGCTGTCAGATATAAAGGGTGTGATGTGAGATAAAGTAGATTTGATCTCATGAATAGAGTGATTTGATGTCATACAGCATCGGTGTGATGTCGTATATAGTGCATATTGTTCCATACATATATTATGTGTGATGTCCTACATACAGTGTGTGTGATATCATCAATAGAGTGGCTGTGATCACACAAATACAGATATGAAGGTTATAATGGCAGATAGAGTGGTTGTATTGTCTTAAAAGGGTGTGTTTCATGTCAAATACAGTAGATATGAGTTCAGAACCATATTGGATGTGATGTTAGAGATACACTGACTGTGATGTCACAGGTATAGGGGTTGAGATGTCATAAACCGTGGGTGTGATGTCATATAGAGGGGATCTGATGTCATGAATGCAGTGTTTGTCATGTCATAAATACTGATCATTGATGTCATAAAGTGTGAATGTGATGTCATGTAGAATGTGTATGATTTCATATGTGTGCCGTGTCATGACTTATATACTTGTTGTGATGTCATCGACACAGAGGTACATCGATACACACGTGTGTGTCATCTGTGTGATGGCATAAATACAGTGGCTGTGATGTCAAATATAGTGTGTGAGATGTCAGGTATAGACGTTGCATTGTCTGGAAAGCAGTATATGTGATATCACATATATTGGATATGATGTCACAAATATACTAGCTCTGATGTCATACATATAGGGCTATAAGGTGATAAAGAGTTTATGTCACGTCATTCATCCTGAATATGGTGTCATACATAGAGTGTGCGTGATATCGTTCAGAGTGTGGGTGTGGTATAATTGATACACTGGTTTTGAAGACACAGATACAGTGGATGTAGTCTCAGATACAATGGGTGAGATCGCAGATATAACGTTTGTGTTGTCATGTGTGTGATCTCATATACAGTGTCTGTGATGCCACCAATGCAATCGAGTTAATGCGATGAGTGACATGGTGTGAAGTCATAAAGGATGGATGGAACGTTATGTATAGTGCATAGGATATAATACATAAAATGGGTGTGATGTCATGTGTACAGTTGTTCTGAGATCATAATTAGAGGGGTTGTGATGACACAGATACAGTGGATGCAATGTCAGATATTTTTGGAGTGATGTCATGAGTACACTGCATGCGATGTCATATATAATGTGATGTCATGTCATAAAATGAGGATGTGATGCCTTAAATAGTGTTTATGATGTCATGCAAACAGGGGTGTGATGTCGTACATACAAAGGGTGTGATAAGATAGAAAGAGTTGGTGTGAGACAGAGATACAGTGGTTGTGTTGTAACAAAAATAGTGAATATGTATTGTATACAATGGATAGGATGTCATCATATATAGCGGAAGAGACCTCATAAATACAGTTGTTTGTGATATCATCAATAGAGTGGATGTAATAGACGGAGATACTGTGGATATGATGTCAAATATACTGTGTGTGATGCCTTCGAAATGGTGGTTTGATTTCGTAACGTGAGCATGTGATGTGTTCTACAGTGCAAGGATGCTATACATACGCAGAGTGTGATGTCATACACAGTATAGGTGGGACGTTGTCAATACAGTGGGTGTGAGGAAACAGATTATTTGCTGTGATGTCACATGTGTAGGGTATATATTGCCATACATACTGGATGTGTTTTCATATATAGTTGTTGTGACATCATAAGGACAGTGGTGTGAAGACTTAAGGAGTAGATGTGATGTTATAGAGTGCATATGATGTCACACATAGAGTGGGTGTGATGTCACATAAAATTGTGTGTGATATCAGTGGAGAGGTTGTGATGGCAAAGATACAGTCAGTGTTCTGTCTCATATAGTGGGTGTGACGTCATGTCTGAAGTGGATGTGACATCATAATTACTGTGGTTTACTGTTATAAAAGGATGTGATGCCATCTACAGTGCAAGTGATATCATACATATGCCGAGTGTGGTGTCAGCAACACAGAGGTTTGTGATGTTATACAGAGTGGGTGTGATATCATAAATATAGTTGATAGGATGTCACACGTATACTGAATGTGAAATCATATATATATTGGTTGAGATATCATCGATAGACAGGGTGTGACGACACTGATCCAGTTGATGTGAGGTCAGATATAGTGGACCTGATGTCATAAATAAAGTGGTGGGATGTCGTAAAGAGTGGATTTGATGTCATAGGTATTGCATATGATTTCATATATACAGTGGAGGTGATGTCACACTGGGATTGATAAAATTGATACATTTGCTGTGACGACACAGATACAGTGGGTGTGATGTCAGATATGGTGTCTGTGAAGTGCACAATGATTTTGTTCTCATAACACTCTGTGTGATGCCATATAAAGTAGATAAGTCATACAGGTAGAGTGTGTGATCTCATAGATAGAGTCATTTTATGATGTCGCTTATATAGTGAATGTGATATCATACACAGTAGATGAAATGTCATATCGTATATAATGCATGTGATGTCATGAATACAGTGCATGTGCTGTCATAAATACTGAGGATTGTTGTCATAGAGTGTGGATATGATGTCATGCGTAGTGCATCTGATGGCATACATTTGCCACCTGTGATCTCTTCCATAGTTGGTGTGATAGCGTCAACAAAGTGGGTGTGATGACATATACAGTGGATGTGATGGCAGTTAGAACGGGTTTCAAGACAGACATAGAGCTTGTGTAGTCATACACAGTGTGGGTGCGAACGTATCTAGTGGATATGATGTCCTGAATGGAATATGGGCCATGACATCGGACACAGTGGTAGTGTTCCCATTCATATAACATGTGAGATGTTATTTTACTGAGTATGATGTCTAAAGCATAGCAGGTGTCTTGTCATAATTACAGTGGCTGTGATGTCACAAGTACAGTGTACGTGATGTCATATACAGTGGGTGTGGTGTCATGAATAGAGTGGGTGTGTTGCCATGAATACAGTCTTTTGATGTCATAAAGAGTGGGTGTTATGTCACAAACTAATCATAGGATGTCATACATATAGTGGGTTTGATATCACACATAATGCTGGTGTGGTATAATCAATATACTCAGTAATGACCCAGGTACAGTGGATGCGATGTCAGACATACTGGGTGTGATGACATGAGAACAATGTGTGTGAAGTCATAGAGTGCTGTGATATGATAGAGAGTGGATGTGATGTCATATGTAATTCACAAGATGTCATGCACATTTGGCTGTGGTATCATACATACAATGGGGGATATATGATCGATAATCTGTGTGTGATGACACAGGTACAGTGGATGTGCTTTCAGATATAAAGGGTGTGATGTGAGATAAAGTAGATTTGACGTCATGAATAGAGTGATTTGATGTCATACAGCATCGGTGTGATGTCGTATATAGTGCATATTGTTCCATATATATATTATGTGTGATGTCCTACATGCAGTGTGTGTGATCTCATCGATAGAGTGGGTGTGATCACACAAATACAGATATGGAGGTTATAATGTCAGATAGAGTGGTTGTATTGTCTTAAAAGTGTGTGTTTTCATGTCAAATACAGTAGATATGAATTCAGAACCATATTGGATGTGATGTTAGAGAAAGACTGGCTGTGATGTCACAGGTATAGGGCTTGAGATGTCATAAACCGTGGGTGTGATGTCATATAGAGGGGATCTGATGTCATGAATGCAGTGTTTGTCATGTCATAAATACTGATCATTGATGTCATAAAGTGTGAATGTGATGTCATGTGAAATGTGTATGATTTCATACGTGTGCCGAGTCATGACTTATATACTTGTTGTGATGTCATCGAAACAGAGGTACATCGATACACACGTGTGTGTCATCTGTGTGATGGCATAAATACAGTGGCTGTGATGTCAAATATAGTGGGTGAGAGATGTCAGATATAGACGTTGCATTGTCATGAAAGCAGTATGTGTGATATAGTATATATTGGATATGATGTCATAAATATACTAGCTGTGATGTCATACATATAGGGCTGTGAGGTGATAAAGAGTTTATGTCACGTCATTCATCCTGAATATGGTGTCATACATAGAGTGTGCGGAATATCGTCCAGAGAGTAGGTGTGGTATAATTGATACACTGGGTTTGAGGACACAGATGCAGTGGATGTAATCTCAGATACAATGGGTGAGATCACAGGTATAACGTTTATGTTGTCATGTGTGTGATCTCATATATATTGTCTGCGATGCCACCAATGCAATCGAGTTAATGCGATGAGTGACATGGTGTGAAGTCATAAAGGATGGATGCGAACGTTATGTATAGTGCATAGGATGTCATACATAAAATGGGTGTGATGTCATGTGTACAGTTGGTCAGAGATCATAATTTGAGAGGGTTGTGATGACACAGATACTGTGGATGCAATGTCAGATATTTTTGGAGTGATGTCATGAGTACACTGCATGCGATGTCATATATAATGTGGTGTCATGTCATAAAATGAGGATGTGATGCCTTAAATAGTGTTTATGATGTCACGCAAACAGGGGTGTGATGTCGTACATACAAAGGGTGTGATAAGATAGAAAGAGTTGGTGTGAGACAGAGATACAGTGGTTGTGTTGTAACAAAAAAATAGTGAATATGTATTGTATACAATGGATAGGATGTCATCATATATAGCGGAAGAGACCTCATAAATACAGTTGTTGTGATATCATCAATAGAGTGGAAGTAATAGACGGAGATACTGTGGATATGATGTCAAATATACTGTGTGTGATGCCTTCGAAATGGTGGTTTGATTTCGTAACGTGAGCATGTGATGTGTTCTACAGTGCAAGGATGCTATACATACGCAGAGTGTGATGTCATACACAGAGTAGGTGGGACGTAGTCAATACAGTGGGTGTGATGATGACACAGATTATTTGCTGTGATGTCACATGTGTAGGGTATATATTGTCCTACATACTGGATGTGTTTTCATATATAGTGGTTGTGACATCATAAGGACAGTCGTGTGATCACAAGTACAGTGTACGTGATGTCATATACAGTGGGTGTGGGTGTCATGGAATAGAGTGGGTGTGTTGCCATGAATACAGTCTTGTGATGTCATAAAGAGTGGGTGTTATGTCACAAACTTAATCATAGGATGTCATACATTATAGTGGGTTTAATTATCACACATAATGCAGGTGTGGTATTAATCAATATACTCAGTAATGACCCAGGTACAAGTGGATGCGATGTCAGACATACTGGGAGTGATGACATGAGAACAGTGGGTGTGATGTCATAGAGTGGTGTGATATGTATACGGAGGTGGATGTTATGTCTTATATAGTTCTTAAGATGTCATGCACATTGTGGCTGTGGTATCATACTACAATGGGGGTTATATGATCGATAATCTGTGTGTGATGACACAGGTACAGTGGATGTGCTGTCAGATATAAAGGGTGTGATGTGAGATAAAGTAGATTTGATCTCATGAATAGAGTGATTTGATGTCATACAGATCGGTGTGATGTCGTATATAGTGCATTATTGTTCCATACATATATTATGTGTGATGTCCTACATACAGTGTGTGTGATACTCATCAATAGAGTGGCTGTGATCACACAAAATACAGATATGAAGGTTATAATGTCAGATAGAGTGGTTGTATTGTCTTAAAAGGGTGTGGGTTTCATGTCAAATACAGTAGATATGAGTTCAGAACCATATTGGATGTGATTGTTAGAGGGATAACACTGACTGTTGATGTCACAGGTAGAGAGGATGAGAGATGTCATTAAACGGTGGGTGTGATGTCATATAGAGGGGATCTGATGTCATGAATGCAGTGGTTTGGTTCTGTCATAAATCTGAAGGTTCATTGTTGTCATAATAAAGTGATGAATGTGATGTCATGAAGAATGGGAATGATATCAAAAAGGTTGTGCCGTGTCATAGACATAACATACTTGTTGTCTTTTCATCGACACATAGGTAACATCAATACACATGTTTACTACGTGTACATCATTGTTGTGAAGAGGCACAATACAGTGGCTGGTGATATTCAAATATAGAGGGTGAATGATAGTCAGGTAGAGAACGTATGCATTGTCTGGACAAGCAGTCTATGTGATATCAGACATAAAATATTTTATATGATGTCATAAATATAGCTAGCAGCTGATGTGATACATAAACGGGCTGTGAAGTGTTATAAAGATTTTAAGTCACGTACATTCATCCATGAATATGCTGTCCCTAAACAGAGTGTGTGTGATATCGTCCAAAGTGTGGGTAGTGGTTAAAATTTATCCACAGGTTTGAAAAGACACAAATACAGTGATGAATGTATAGTCTCAGATACAAATGGGTAGAGAATTCGGCAGATATAAAGTTTGTGCTTATTGGGACGAGCGATGAATCTCGTCAAAAAAAAAAAAAATACAGTGTCTGGTGTATGCCAAGAATGCAATCGAGTCTAATGCCGCTGAGTGCGACAACATGGTGTTGAAGGTCATAAAGGATGGATGGACGTTATGTATAGTGCATAGGAATAATACATAAAATGGTGTGATGTCATGTGTACAGTTTGTTCATGAGATCATAATTAGAGGGTTGTGAGATGACACAGATACAGTCGATGCAATGTCAGAGTATTTTTGGGAAGTGGATTTCATGAGTACAGTGCAATTCGAGTGTCAAAAATCTGTAGGTGTCATGTCATTAAAATTGAGGATGTTATGCATTAAATAGGTGTATATGATGTCAATTGCAAACTTGGTGTGGATGTCATACATACAAAGGGTGTGATAAGATAGAAAGAGTCGGTTGTGAGACACAGACAACAGTGATTTTGTTGTTACGTAACAAAACGATTGAATATTGAATTGTATACATGGATATGATGTCATCAATATAACAGGTGAATCTCATAGATACACTTGTTGTGATACGATCAACACATTGGATTGTGATGACAGAGATACTGTGAATAGGATGACAAAAATCCTGTGCGGATGCCTAGAAATGGTGTTTTGTTATCATAACGTGAGTATTGTGGATTCTGTCTACAGTGCAAAATTGCTATACAATACTCAGAATGTATGTCATAACAACAGAGTAGGTGGACGTATTCAATACATGTGGATGTGATGACACAGATTATTTGTGTGATGTCACATGTGTAAGGTATATATTGTACCTACATACTGGATGTGTTTTTCATATATAGTGGTTGTGTGACATCATAAGGACAGCGTGTGAAGACTTAAGGAGTAGATGTGATGTTTTAGAGTGCATATGATGTACACATAGAGTGGGTGTGATGTCACCATTATACGTGTGTGTGAATCAGTGGAGAGGTTGTGATGGCAAAGATACAGTCAGTGTTCTGTCTATTCATGGTGGGTCGTGACGTATGTCTGCGTGGATTGACAGCATAATAATGAGGTTTGCTTCCTTATAAAGAGGATGTGATTGCCTTCTACAGTGCAAGTGATATTATACATTATGCGAGTGTGGTGTCCGCAACACAGAGGTTTTGTGATGTTATACAGAGTGGGTGTGATGTCATATAATATAGTGGATAGGATGTCACCACGTTATACTGAATGTGATATAAATATATATCTGTTCTGTGATATTCATCGATTGACTGGGTGTGACGACACAGACCAGTTGATGTGAGGTAATTTTTAGTGGACGTGATGTCATAAATTATGTGGGGTGATGCCGTAAAGAGTTGGGATTTGATGTCATGGTATTGCATATGATTTCATACAATATAGTGGAGGTGATGCTCACTGGGATTGATAAAATTGATATCATTTGCTATTGATGACACAGGACATACAGTCGGTGTGATATTACGATATGGTTGGTCTGTGGAATGCACAATGTTTTTAATTTTGTTCTCATAACACTCTGTGTGATGCCATTTAAAAGTACTTAGTCTTAAAGGTAGAAGTGTATGATTTCATAGTATAGAGTCATTATATTATGTTGCTTTATATAGAGTGATTGTGCATATCATACACAGTAGTGAAATGTCTATCGTGTATAATGCATGTGATTTCATGAATACAGTGCATGTGTGGCTGTCCTTAATTACTGTGGAATGGTGTCGTTAGAGTATTGGATTTAATGTCTTGCGTAGTGCATGTGATGGCATTCAATGTGCCCACAGTGATTCTTCCATAGTTGTGTGATGGCGCTCGATAAGTGGGGTTTGATGACTTATACAGTGGATGTATGGCAGTTAGAAGGGTTTCGAGACAGACATAGGCTTGTGATAGTCATACACACGTGTGGGTGAGATCGTATCTAGTGGATATGAGGGGGGGTGGGGGGTTGACCTAATGAGATGGGCCATGACATCGGATACAATGGTAGTGTTCCCAATTCAGATGAACATGTGAGATGTTATTCTTATGAGTATGATGTCTAAAGCATAGAGGGGTCTTGTCCATACTTACAGTGGCTGTGTTGTTCACAAGTACAGTTGTACGTGATGTCATATACAGTGGGTGTGTGTTGGAGCTAGAGTGGGTGTGTTGCCATGAATACAGTCTGTGATGTCATAAAGAATGGGTGTTATGTCACAAACTAATCATTGGATGTCATACATATAGTGGGTTTGATATCTAACACATAATGCAGTGTGTGGTATATCAATATACTCAGTAATGACCCAGGTAAAGTGGATGCGATGTTCAGACATTACTGGGTGTGATGCATGAGAACAGTGGGGTGTGATGTAAGAGAGTGGTGTGATTATGTTACGGAGTGATGTTATGGTCTTATATAGTTCATAAGATGTCATTGCACATTGTGCTGTGGTAACAGTACTACAATGGGGGTTATTATGATCGATAATATGTGTGTGATGACACAGGTACAGTGGATGTGCTGTCAGATTATAAAGGGTGTGATGTGAGATTAAGTAGGAATTTGATTCATGAATAGAGTGATTTGATGTCATACAGCATCGGTGTGATGTCTCGTATATGTTGCATATTGTTCCATTACATATATTATGTGTGATGTCTACATACAGTGTGTGTTGGATATCATAAATAGAGTGGCTGTGATCACCAAATACAGATATGAAGGTTTATAATGGCAGATTGAGTGGTTGTATTGTCTTAAAGGGTTGTGTTCATGTCAAATACAGATAGATATGAGTTAGAACCATATTGATGTGATGTTAGAGAATACACTGACTGTGATGTCAAGGTTTAGGGGTTGAGATGTCATAAACCGTGGGTCGTGATGACATTATAAGAGGGATCTGATGTTCATGAATGCTAGTGGTTTGTCTGTCATAAATACTGATCATTGATGGTCATAAAGTGTGATGTGATATCATGTAGAATGTGTATGATTTTCATATAGCTGTGCCCTGTGTCATGACTTATATATTGTTGTGTTGTCATCGACACAGAGGGACGTCGGGGATACACACGTGTGTGTCATTCTGTGATGATGGCATTAAATACAGTGGCTGTGATGTCAAATATAGTGTGTGAGATGTCAGGTATAGACGTCAGTGCATTTGACTGGAAGCCCAGTATATGTGATATCACATATATTGGATATGATGTCACAAATTACTTTTTAGAGTGCATATCATGTCACACATAGAGTGGGTGTGATGTCACATAAAAGTGTGTGTGAATATCAGTGGAGAGGTTGTGATGGCAAAGATACAGTCAGTGTTCCTTCTGTCTCATATGGTGGTTGTGACGTCATGTCTGCAGTGGATGTGACAGCATAATAACTGAGGTTTGCTGTTATAAAGAGGATGTGATGCCATCTACAGTGCAAGTGATATCATACATATGGCCGAGTGTGGTGTCCGCAACACAGAGGTTTTGTGATTGTTATACAGAGTGGGTGTGATGTCATAAATATAGTGGATAGGATGTCACACGTATACTGAATGTGATATCATATATATATTGGTTGTGATATCATCGATAGACTGGGTGTGACGACACAGAACCAGTTGATGTGAGGTAAATTTTAGTGGACGTGATGTCATAAATTAAGTGGTGTGATGTCGTAAAATGAGTGGATTTGATGTCATAGGTATTGCATATGATTTCATACATATAGTGGAGGTGATGTCACACTGGGATTGATAAAATTGATACATTTGCTATGATGACACAGATACAGTGGGTGTGATATTAGATATGGTGTCTGTGAAAATGACACAATGATTTTTTGTTCTCATAACACTCTGTGTGATGTCATATAAAGTACATAAGTCATAAAGGTAGTCAGTGTATGATCTCATAGATAGAGTCATTATATTATGTTGCTTATATAGTGAATGTGATATCATACACAGTAGATGAAATGTCTATCGTGTATAATGCATGTGATTTCATGAATACAGTGCATGTGCTGTCATAATTACTGAGGAATGTTGTCGTAGAGTATGGATATAATGTCATGCGTAGTGCATGTGATGGCATTCATATGCCACCTGTGATCTCTCTTCCATAGTTGGGTGTGATGGCGTCGATAAAGTGGGTTTGATGACATATACAGTGGATGTGATGGCAGTTAGAACGGGTTTCAAGACAGACATAGAGCTTGTGTAGTCATACACACAGTGTGGGTGAGAACGTATCTAGTGGATATGATGTCCTCAATGGAGTATGGGCCATGACATCGGACACAATGTGGTAGTGTTCCCATTCATATAACATGTGAGATGTTATTTTTACTGAGTATGATGTCTAAAGCATAGCAGGTGTCTTGTCATAATTACAGTGGCTGTGTTGTCACAAGTAGAGTGTACGTTGATGTCATATACAGTGGGTGTGGTGTCATGAATAGAGTGGGTGTGTTGCCATGAATTACAGTCTTGTGATGTCATAAAGAGTGGGTGTTATGTCACAAACTAATCATAGGATGTCATACATATAGTGGGTTTGATATCACACATAATGCTGGTGTGGTATAATCAATATACTCAGTAATGACCCAGGTAAGTGGATGCGATGTCAGACATACTGGGAGTGATGACATGAGAACAGTGGGTGTGATGTCATAGAGTGGTGTGATATGGTACGGAGTGGATGTTATGTCTTATATAGTTCATAAGATGTCATGCACATTGTGGCTGTGGTATCATACATACAATGGGGGTTTATATGATCGATAATCTGTGTGTGATGACACAGGTACAGTGGATGTGCTGTCAGATATAAAGGGTGTGATGTGAGATATAAGTAGATTTGATTCTCATGAATAGAGTGATTTGATGTCATACAGCATCGGTGTGATGTCGTATATAGTGCATATTGTTCCATACATATATTATGTGTGATGTCCTACATACAGTGTTGTGTGATATCATCAAAAAAGAGTGGCTGTGATCACACAAATACAGATATGAAGGTTATAATGGCAGATAGAGTGGTTGTATTGTCTTAAAAGTGTGTGTTTCATGTCAAATACAGTAGATATGAGTTCAGAACCATATTGGATGTGATGTTAGAGATACACTGGCTGTGATGTCACAGGTATAGGGTTGAGATGTCATAAACCGTGGGTGTGATGTCATATAGAGGGGATCTGATGTCATGAATGCAGTGTTTGTCATGTCATAAATACTGATCATTGATGTCATAAAGTGTGAATGTGATGTCATGTAGAATGTGTATGATTTCATATGTGTGCCGTGTCATGACTTATATACTTGTTGTGATGTCATCGACACAGAGGTACATCGATACACACGTGTGTGTCATCTGTGTGATGGCATAAATACAGTGGCTGTGATGTCAAATATATTGTGTGTGAGATGTCAGTATAGACGTTGCATTGTCTGGAAAGCAGTATATGTGATATCATTCATATATTGGATATGATGTCACAAAATATACTAGCTCTGATGTCATACATATAGGGCAATAAGGTGATAAAGAGTTTATGTCACGTCATTCATCCTGAATATGGTGTCATACATAGAGTGTGCGTGATATCGTTCAGAGTGTGGGTGTGGTATAATTGATACACTGGTTTTGAAGACACAGATACAGTGGATGTAGTTCTCAGATACAATGGGTGAGATCGCAGATATAACGTTTGTGTTGTCATGTGTGTGATCTCATATACAGTGTCTGTGATGCCACCAAATGCAATCGAGTTAATGCGATGAGTGACATGGTGTGAAGTCATAAAGGATGGATGGATGGACGTTATGTATAGTGCATAGGATATAATACATAAAATGGGTGTGATGTCATGTGTACAGTTGTTCTGAGATCATAATTAGAGGTGTTGTGATGACACAGATACAGTCGATGCAATGTCAGATATTTTTGGAGTGATGTCATGAGTACACTGCATGCCATGTCATATATAATGTGATGTCATGTCATAAAATGAGGATGTGATGCCTTAAATAGTGTTTATGATGTCATGCAAAACAGGGGTGTGATGTGTCGTACATACAAAGGGTGTGATAAGATAGAAAGAGTTGGTGTGAGACAGAGATACAGTGGTTGTGTTGTTAACAAAAATAGTGAATATGTATTGTAATACAATGGATAAGGATGTCATCATATATAGCGGAAGAGACCTCATAAAATACAGTTGTTGTGATATCATCAATAGAGTGGATGTAATAGACGGAGATACTGTGTGGATATGATGTCAAATATACTGTGTGTGATGCCTTCGAAATGGTGGTTTGATTTCGTAACGTGAGCATGTGATGTGTTCTACAGTGCAAGGATGCTATAACATACGCAGAGTGTGATGTCATACACAGAGTAGGTGGGACGTAGTCAATACAGTGGGTGTGATGACAACAGATTATTTGCTGTGATGTCACATGTGTAGGGTATATATTGTCCTACATACTGGATGTGTTTTCATATATAGTGGTTGTGACATCATAAGGACAGTCGTGTGAAGACTTAAGGAGTAGAGATGTGATGTTTTAGAGTGCATATGATGTCACACCATAGAGTGGGTGTGATGTCACATAAAAGTGTGTGTGATATCAGTGGAGAGGTTGTGATGCACTGGCAAAGATACAGTCAGTGTTCTGTCTCATATATGGTGGGTGTGACGTCATGTCTGCAGTGGATGTGACAGCATAATAACTGAGGTTTGCTGTTAATAAAGAGGATGTGATGCCATCTACAGTGCAAGTGATATCATACATATGCCGAGTGTGGTGTCCAGCAACACAGAGGTTTGTGATGTTATACAGAGTGGGTGTGATGTCATAAATATAGTGGATAGGATGTCACACGACTATACTGAAATGTGATATCATATATATATATTGGTTGTGATATCATCGATAGACTGGGTGTGACGACACAGAACCAGTTGATGTGAGGTAAATTTTAGTGGACGTGATGTCATAAATTAAGTTGGGTGTGATGTCGTAAAGAGTGGATTTGATGTCATAGGTATTGCATATGATTTCATACATATAATAGTGGAGGTGATGTCACACTGGGATTGATAAAATTGATACATTTGCTATTATGACACAGATACAGTCCCGGTGTGATATTAGATATGGTGTCTGTGAAATAGCACAATGATTTTTGTTCTCATAACACTCTGTGTGTGATGCCATATAAAGTACATAAGTCATAAAGGTAGAGTGTATGATCTCATAGATAGAGTCATTATATTATGTTGCTTATACAGTGAGTCGAATGTGATATCATACACAGTAGATGAAATGTCTATCGTGTATATAATGCA
Source organism: Odocoileus hemionus (assembly GCA_020976825.1). Taxonomy (NCBI): domain Eukaryota; kingdom Metazoa; phylum Chordata; class Mammalia; order Artiodactyla; family Cervidae; genus Odocoileus; species Odocoileus hemionus. The sequence continues at coordinate 32,384 of JAJLRB010000351.1, forward strand.
TGTGATTTTCATGAATACAGTGCATGTGCTGTCATAATTACTGAGGAATGTTGTCGTCTAGAGTAATGGATATAATGTCATGCGTAGTGCATGTGATGGCATTCATATGCCACACTGTGATCTCTTCCATAGTTTTGTGGTGTGATGGCGTCGATATACCCCCAAAGTGTGGTTTGATGACATATACAGTGGATGTGACGATGTAGATGGCAGTTATTTTAGAACGGGTTTTTCAAGACAGACATAGAGCTTGTGTAGTCATACACACAGTGTGGGTTGTGAGAACGTATCTAGTGGATATGATGTCCTCAATGGAGTATGGGCCAATGACATCCGCGACACACAATGGTAGTGTTCCCATTCATATAGAACACATGTGAGATGTTATTTTTACTGAGTATGATGTCTAAAGCATAGCAGGTGTCTTGTCTAATTACAGTGGCTGTGATTGTCACAAGTACAGTGTACGTGATGTCATATACAGTGGGTGTGGATGTTTTGATTTGCTGTCATGAATAGAGTGGGTGTGTTGCCATGAAATACAGTCTTGTGATGTCATAAAGAGATGGGTGTTATGTCACAAATATAATCATAGGATGTCATACATATAGTGGGTTTGATATCACACATAATGCTGGGGTGGTATAATCAATATAGACATCAGTAATGACCCAGGTACAGTGGATGCGATGTCAGACATACTGGGAGTGATGACATGAGAACAGTGGGTTGTGTGATGTCATAAGAGTGGTGTGATATGTTACGGAGTGGATGTTATGTCTTATATAGTTAAACTTCATAAGATGTCATGCACATTGTGGCTGTGGTATCATACATACAATGGGGGTTATATGATCGATAATCTGTGTGTGATGACACAGGTACAGTGGATGTGCTGTCAGATATAAAGGGTGTGATGTGAGATAAAGTAGATTTGATCTCATGAATAGAGTGATTTGATGTCATACAGCATCGGGTGTGATGTCGTATATATGAGTGCATATTGTTCCATACATATATTATGTGTGATGTCCTACATACAGTGTGTGTGATATCATCAATAGAGTGGCTGTGATCACACAAATACAGATATGAAGGTTATAATGGCAGATAGAGTGGTTGTATTGTCTTAAAAGGGTGTGTTTTCATGTCAAATACAGTAGATATGAGTTCAGAACCATATTGGATGTGATGATGTTAGAGATACACTGACTGTGATGTCACAGGTATAGGGGAGTTGAGATGTCATAAACCGTGGGTTCGTGATGTCATATAGAGGGGATCGTGAGTTTGTCATGAATGCAGTGTGTTTGTCATGTCTACTGTTTGTAATGTCATAAATACATGATCATTGATGTCATATAATAGTGTGAATGTGATGTCATGTAGAATGTGTTATGATTTCATATGTGTGCCGTTGTCATGACTTATATAATTGTTGTGATGTCATCGACACAGAGGTACATCGATACACACGTGTGTGTGTCATCTGTGTGATGGCATAAATACAGTGGCTGTGATGTCAAAATATAGTGTGTGAGATGTCCAGGTATAGACGTTGCATTGCCTGGAAAGCAGTATATGTGATATCACATATATTGGATATGATGTCACAAATATACTAGCTCTGATGTCATACATATAGGGCTATAAGGTGATAAAGAGTTTATGTCACGTCATTCATCCTGAATATGGTGTCATACATAGAGTGTGCGTGATATCGTTCAGAGTGTGGGTGTGGTATAATTGATACACTGGTTTTGAAGACACAGATACAGTGGATGTAGTCTCAGATACAATGGGTGAGATCGCAGATATAAAGTTTGTGTTGTCATGTGTGTGATCTCATATACAGTGTCTGTGATGCCACCAATGCAATCGAGTTAATGCGATGAGTGACATGGTGTGAAGTCATAAAGGATGGATGGAACGTTATGTATAGTGCATAGGATATAATACATAAAATGGGTGTGATGTCATGTGTACAGTTGTTCTGAGATCATAATTAGAGGGGTTGTGATGACACAGATACAGTCGATGCAATGTCAGATATTTTTGGAGTGATGTCATGAGTACACTGCATGCCATGTCATATATAATGTGATGTCATGTCATAAAATGAGGATGTGATGCCTTAAATAGTGTTTATGATGTCATGCAAACAGGGGTGTGATGTCGTACATACAAAGGGTGTGATAAGATAGAAAGAGTTGGTGTGAGACAGAGATACAGTGGTTGTGTTGTTACAAAAATAGTGAATATGTATTGTATACAATGGATAGGATGTCATCATATATAGCGGAAGAGACCTCATAAATACAGTTGTTGTGATATCATCAATAGAGTGGAAGTAATAGACGGAGATACTGTGGATATGATGTCAAATATACTGTGTGTGATGCCTTCGAAATGGTGGTTTGATTTCGTAATGTGAGCATGTGATGTGTTCTGCAGTGCAAGGATGCTATACATACGCAGAGTGTGATGTCATACACAGAGTAGGTGGGACGTATTCAATACAGTGGATGTGATGACACAGATTATTTGCTGTGATGTCACATGTGTAGGGTATATATTGTCCTACATACTGGATGTGTTTTCATATATAGTGGTTGTGACATCATAAGGACAGTCGTGTGAAGACTTAAGGAGTAGATGTGATGTTTTAGAGTGCATTATATGATGTCACACATAGAAGTGGGTGTGATGTCACATAAAAGTGTGTGTGATATCAGTGGAGAGGTTGTGATGGCAAAGATACAGTCAGTGTTCTGTCTCATATGGTGGGTGTGACGTCATGTCTGCAGTGGATGTGACAGCATAATAACTGAGGTTTGCTGTGTTATAAAGAGGATGTGTGATGCCATCTACAGTGCAAGTGATATCATATACATATGCCGAGTGTGCTGGTGTCCGCAACACAGAGGTTTGTGATGTTATACAGAGTGGGTGTGATGTCATAAATATAGTGGGATAGGATGTCACACGTATACTGAATGTGATATCATATATATATTGGTTGTGATATCATCGATAGACTGGGTGTGACGACACAGAACCAGTTGATGTGAGGTAAATTTTAGTGGACGTGATGTCATAAATTAAGTGGTGTGATGTCGTAAAGAGTGGATTTGATGTCATAGGTATTGCATATGATTTCATACATATAGTGGAGGTGATGTCACACTTGGGATTGATAAAATTGATACATTTGCTATGATGACACAGAGATACAGTCGGTGTGATATTAGATATGGTGTCTGTGAAATGCACAATGATTTTGTTCTCATAACACTCTGTGTGATGCCATATAAAGTACATAAGTCATAAAGGTAGAGTGTATGATCTCATAGATAGAGTCATTATTATGATGTTGCTTATATAGTGAATGTGATATCATACACAGTAGATGAAATGTCTATCGTGTATAATGCATGCATGTGATTTCATGAATACAGTGCATGTGCTGTCATAATTACTGAGGAATGTTGTCGTAGAGTATGGATATAATGTCATGCGTAGTGCATGTGATGGCATTCATATGCCACCTGTGATCTCTTCCATAGTTGGTGTGATGGCGTCGATAAAGTGGGTTTGATGACATATACAGTGGATTGTGATGGCAGTTAGAACGGGTTTCAAGACAGACATAGAGCTTGTGTAGTCATACACACAGTGTGGGTGAGAACGTATCTAGTGGATATGATGTCCTCAATGGAGTATTAATGGCCATGACATCGGACACAATGGTAGTGTTCCCATTCATATAAACATGTGAGATGTTATTTTTACTGAGTATGATGTCTAAAGCATAGCAGGTGTCTTGTCATAATTACAGTGGCTGTGTTGTCACAAGTACAGTGTACGTGATGTCATCATATACAGTGGGTGTGGTGTCATGAATAGAGTGGGTGTGTTGCCATGAATACAGTCTTGTGATGTCATAAAGAGTGGGTGTTATGTCACAAACTAATCATAGGATGTCATACATATAGTGGGTTTGATATCACACATAATGCTGGTGTGGTATAATCAATATACTCAGTAATGACCCAGGTAAAGTGGATGCGATGTCAGACATACTGGGAGTGATGACATGAGAACAGTGGGTGTGATGTCATAGAGTGGTGTGATATGTTACGGAGTGGATGTTATGTCTTATATAGTTCATAAGATGTCATGCACATTGTGGCTGTGGTATCATACATACAATGGGGGTTATATGATCGATAATCTGTGTGTGATGACACAGGTACAGTGGATGTGCTGTCAGATATAAAGGGTGTGATGTGAGATAAAGTAGATTTGATCTCATGAATAGAGTGATTTGATGTCATACAGCATCGGTGTGATGTCGTATATATAGTGCATATTGTTCCATACATATATTATGTGTGATGTCCTACATACAGTGTGTGTGATATCATCAATAGAGTGGCTGTGATCACACAAATACAGATATGAAGGTTATAAATGGCAGATAGAGTGGTTGTATTGTCTTAAAAGGGTGTGTTTCATGTCAAATACAGTAGATATGAGTTCAGAACCATATTGGATGTGATGTTAGAGATTACACTGTACTGTGATGTCACAGGTATAGGGGTTGAGATGTCATAAACCGTGGTAGTGATGTCATATAGAGGGGATCTGAGTGTCATGAATGCAGTGTGTGATTGTCATGTCATAAAATACTGATCATTGTATGTCATAAAGTATAGTGAATGTTGATGTCTTGTAGAGAATGGTGTATGATTGTTCATATGCTGTGCCTGTGTCTATGATACAAACTTAGCTTACTATAATTGTTGTGAATTGTTCCATCGACACAGAGAAGGCATACATCGCATCTACTTATTACAGTCTCTCTAAGTGCTAGCTGTGTATATCTGTGTGATGGCACGAATTACAGAGTGGCTTTGCTGACTGTATCAAATCGCATATGATCTGGGTGACGATAGTCAGCGTTAGAGACGTATTAGTATCTTGTCAGTAAAGCAGTATGTGCTGGATATTATATATATTGGATATGATGTCACTAAATATACTGGTGTGAGAATGTCAGTACATATAGGGCTGTGAGGGTCTGAAGAGTTATGTCTATGTCATTCAGTCCTGAATGTGCTGTATAGCATTGAGTGTGTGTG